>CM064913.1:18440002-18720002 GCA_032727855.1 Quercus ilex subsp. ballota | reverse complement strand
CTCCTGTAATTGCTACGAAAGGACCTCCTCAGAAGGTTCCTTCCTTTTGATCTCTCGGTTAACCGCGGCCACTAAGCACTCTCTAGCCACTTGCTGGCTTCCCCTCACTATAGCAATACCTTGCTCGGTGCAGAATTTAACCTTCACATGTAGGGTGGACAGGACTGCCCCCATTGCATGAATCCACGGCCTCCCTAGGATTGCTGTATACAGAGAAAACTAAGCCACCACTACAAATGTCACCATTACTTCCTTACCCTCCATATTCACAAGAAGCGAAATTTGCCCTTTCGGGATCACCATCTGGCCATCAAACCCGACCAGTGGCGTATTGTACTTAGAGAGATTTTCATTCTTTACTCCAAGCCCTTTAAACAGGTCAGGGTACATTACTTCGGCACCACTCCCTTGATCTATTAATACCCTCTTTACTATAAACCCATTTATCCAAGCCGTAACCACCAAAGCATCGTCGTGTGGTTGAATTGTTCCCTCTAGATCATTGTCGTTGAATGCAATGGGCTCCCTAATAAACTTCAACTTCTTCTCGGAGGGTTGCTCACTCGTACAATTTTCTGCCGGCACCACGGCCAGTACCCCTCTCCTTTTGGACACCTGTGTACCCCTTGAAGCTGCATGGATGACCTCTATTACTCCCAATGGGGGTGGGAGAGGATTCCCCCAGGACCGAGTACCTTGCTCGGCTTCCTGGTTCCTTGGGTCTATTACAAACTCTTTCAAATACCCCGCCTTCACCAACTGCTCTAGATGATCTTTTAACATTCTGCACTGTTCGATGGTATGCCCCTTATCCCTATGGTAAGTACAGTATAGGTTCTGATTCCTCCAATGGGTCACCCCCCATCTTGTTTAGTCACCAGAAGTACGGCTCATTCTTGATTCGATCCATAATCCTGTGCACCGACTCTTTGAATGTTACATTCACTTCCCCCACCGATGGTCCTGGTTCTCTAATCCTTAAATCCTTCCAGGGTTGTGACTGAAAACCGCTTTGTTGAGGCTGATTTATGACCTGGGCCTTACCTTTGCTCTGTAGCCGGTTGTCCTCTAACCGTTTATATTCTTCAATTCATCTCATCAACTGCCTTATATCCTTGAGAGGCCTCTTTGTCAATAACTCTTGCAATTCGGAATCCTCGAAAAGTCCAAGTTGAAAGGTACTTGCCGCAATCTTTTCGTTACCCTTACTAATCTCGTTGTACAGTTTCCAATACTGGTTAGCATAACTACAGAAGGTTTTCCCGACCCCCATTTTCATTGATAGCAGGGCATCCATGGGTTGCAGAACCCAGCTGCAGGTCATAAACCGGACACCAAACTCTTGAATCAGCTCAGTGAAATTGTGAATTGAGCCTTTCCTTAACCCATTGAACCACCTCAGAGTGGTGGGCTCGAAGGGAATACCTTGCATATTAGGGCATCATTATGAGTGTGCAGAGACATCATTTGAATATAATGGCTTACGTGCTCTACTGGGTCCGTCTTTCCATCATAAGAATTAAACAACAGCTGTGTAAATCTGCTTGGCATTAGGGCCCGTTCAGTATCCCTCAAAAATGGTGATCAGGCAGCCTTGCGCAATGCGCGGCTCATAGCGTCTATGGCAACATTTTTGGGTTGTTGCTCCTCTGGGGAAATCGAGTCCCAGTTTGCATATTCCCCCGAGCGATCCTTGTGTCGGTGAGACCCGGATTGATGGGACCCTGCTCCATAGCGACCTCCCGCACTTGTCGACCCCTCTTCACATTCTTCGTGGTCTCTCCTCCGACACCTACCTCTTGCTTCCAACTCCAAATCCCTTATCAACCTACGCAAATGCTCAAGTTCCTCGTCCCTCCGCTCACATTCCTCGTTCCTTCAATCAGAATGATTACGCTTTGAAGCACCAGACATCGTCTGGTACGTTTGAAACGACCCTTCTCCAAGGCCGGATTGCCCTTCCTCTTACTCACACTCCCTATCTTCACGCCTCTTCTGTCTCTTTTCCTGCCAAGTAGACCCTCGAGATGATCTCTCAGAACCACTTTCAGCATAACTCCCTACTTGGCTTCCGGAAATTTCCCCTGTATGTGTCTCAACAGAACCACGGCTAAGTAGGAAATCCCCACAAACGGCGCCAATTGTGCGTGCCCAAAGTAGCTTTAATGGGGTGGGCTTGTATTTAGGCTCACAACTAATTTGTACAGTGTGTTTGGAGTTTCCTACTATGGGCGGTCTCTTGCCTGGCAACCCCCTTACACCCTTTGGTTTTGATTAACTCCTCTCTTCTCCTCCCCAAATAACTCTCCTTACTACTGATGTTCTTGCTCTTTTCTTTCAGTTTTCTTTCTCTAATTGTCAACCCCCACTTCTTAACCCATTCTCCTATTTATAGCATGAGAGGAGTGGAAGTGTTATGATTACTTCCTTACTCGTGTGGATTGGGGTCCAATTCCATTGTTGCTAAGTGGATGTTCTGTTATGAAAGGTGGTAGTGGCTTTGGAACTGATTCCCACTTCTAAAAGACCGCTTGGCAGCGATATTCTCGAAGGCATTACCGGGCAGCCGAGTACAGGGTGTTTCCGAGCAATCACCTACCTGACCAAGTTAAGGTTGATCAGAAGGAGCTCGCTTTCGAGGTTGAAGACAGAATGGTCCCGTTACGATTTTCTGGGCTCATATTGGGCCTCAAGATGTGTCTGGATCAAGGTCACAGGTCCAACGGGGATAAGGTCAAGTATTGTATCTCAAGGCCAAGGCCCAACGGGCCTGGGGTGTTGCCACGTATGGTGCCACAAGGCTGGGGTCCGAGGCCAAATGGGCCTAGGCCCTGCCCTGTACATGAGTGATATTGCCTTTCATAAGGACTTTTAGTATTAGAAATTTATGTCTTCCATAGAATGACTTTAATATGATATCATTGTGCCTTTTAGGAGAAGGAATTTCAGTATTTGATGTTCATATGCCTTCCATGAGAAAGGCTTTTAGCGTTATAAATATATGCCTTCTATGAGAAGGGCTTTTGATAAAATGTTTTTGGAAGAGTATTTGATGTGTTTTAAGATGTATGGAGATTGTAAGAAATATATATGTTTTGTGGGATGTGGTATTTGTAATATGTATGGGTATTTTGTGAGGAATGTGTTTGTAAAATATATGGAAGTATGAGAGATATGGAGGTTAAATATAGTAAATACATGAACTTATAGTCATGAGTTATGTGTTGGAGTGGTTTTTTTGTGTTATGTCATGGGTTATGTTACTTTCTAAGAATGAAGATTTTGCAAGAGAAATGGAGAAAGAGATGGAGATGTGTTTATGGGCAGTAAGATGATGAAGTTTTAGAATATTAGAGTGTGGGAGAGATGGATAGTATTGTGTGTAGGAAGAGTTGTGGCTTGGTCTTCTTTATATAGAGTCAAGTATGTAACTAGATTAGAATTAGTTGTAGGGAAAAATAGCAAATAAAAGGTTTTTGGCAAAACAAGTGATTTCTTTTGTTGGTTTTAGTGTTTTAGCTAAAAGAAGAAATTATGAGATTTAATTTTGCTGCTGCAGCTGTACAGCAGCTAACATAGCAGTAGCTGTTGGAGCTGCTATTATAGCTGTCAGCTGTACTGCAGTAGCTGTCTTGACATAGCTGGATGATGTTAGCTAGGTGATGTCTTCTGCTGGAGAAAATGTTTAGCATTAATTCACGGGTTTGGTTGAAAATGGTAAGATAACTTTTATTGGGATTGGGCATTAATGGGTTGATGATGTCACTTTTGGACATGTGTCAGTTGCTGGAGCTGTCACTTTAAAAAAATTATATGTTTAGTCCATAATTTTATTACAATATAATTTTGGTAAGTAATAAACTCATTAGTTGATATTTGATGAAGTTTTAAAGATGTAATTATGGTCTCTTTGTATTATGACCAAATCTTGGAGAGTAAGGAGGGCATTTATTATTGGATGAGATATTAAATAGAGACAGCCAAAAAGATTTAGGCATGTTTTTGGTATTGATTTAAATGAAAATAATAATATAATTTGTATGAGATAATAAAATTTAGAATATACGATGAACATTAAGTTTTAGGTAAAGAGTAATGGGAAGTTTTATCATTTTAAGTGTTATGTGGTATGAGAGGCTTACTAGATGTTACCTATTACACACTGACTAGTCAGAGTTTAGAAAATTGGGGAAGACATGCTGAGCAACATGTTTCCCTTATCAACATGTTGTGCCATAAGCTTAAACCATGGGCTTTGATGAGATAATATTGCCATGGATTTTGGATCATGGGCTTTGGCGTCATTTTGTGTAAATATGGGCTCTTTTGGACTTTAAAATGTATTTTTCCAAAATCCATAATATGTTGATGTGGTGCGGGTTGACAATGAAATAAAGTCATATGGCGTGAAAATTTTGTCCTCAATAGATGGCAAACCCAAAATCATACAAGCATTCAATTTATCTACCCTAACCATAGATCAGTCCTTAAATCACACCCCAACGAAACTCGGTATTAATTAAATCCAAAAACCACTAACCTGGTAACAAGAAATGAAACAAAATCATAGGCTCCACACACACAAGTGACACAACAACAACAAGAAGTCAACAACAACAACAAAAGCAATGATAAAAGTAAAAAACAAACAAACAACAACAAGAAGTTAAAAGAGAAACAATAGAAAAGAAATCATAACTTAGAGAACCCTTAGCTGTTAGGGATTCGAGCTTGAAGAGTAAACAAAAAGAGTAGCCTACTAGAACAACTTTCAACTCTTGTAAAAAATTAGGGTTTCAATTTTTTAAATTAGGAAAACAAAACGAATCAAACAAATAAGAAATAAAATACAAATCAAATAAATAAAATAAAAATATGTTTGGATTTCACCTTTTTAAGTTAGGGTTTCATCTTTGAAAAGTGATAACCCAAATCTATGACCCAACAAATCAAATTAATAACTACAAATCTTTGATTTTTAAATGATGTGAACAAAATGATAAACCCATATCTCAAAATATAGAAAAAGAGAGATGAAAAATGAAGAAAATATACCTGAGATTGAGAGGCTAAGACTCAACCTATGGTGTAAAGAAAGTTAGGCGAGGATGATAGCGGTATGGTGAAGAAGCCGCGACAATAGCTAGGGGTTGGAGAGGAGTGTGGAGACAGGAGAATGGAGAGTAGAGACTAGAGAAGTAGAGAACAGAGAGAGTGAGATGAGGGCTAACAAATATGTAGAACTGTGTTAAGAGTTTAAGATTGAAAGTTTTGATTTGATATTGCATTTGCTTGCAAAGTCTTAGTTAGTCAGTACTCAATAACTTTAGTAGATTACATGTTGTAATCTTATCACTTTACCTAGAAACTAATGAGGACCCATTTTTATTTTCTTTTTCTAAAAAATTTGTAACATTCGGCTGGGTTAGATTATACGGGTTTTTAATCCCTTAACCCACTACTCAAAGTGAATCTTTGGTTTTTAACAACAAAAGACCTGAATCCAACGGACCATGCTCTTCGAGTCCACTTGGTGGGCTTCGGGTTGGGCGGATCTGGTCGTTTGGTCAGGTCCTTGACTCGCTAGATAATCTTAGTTGTGACTAAAATCTATCTAAACATATATAAAAAAAATCAATTCATATGAAATTATAAGCCAAACTTTTGGTATTGGTACATTATGTGAGAACTCTAAAACTATATAATATAATAACTTATTTACCTAATGTCACCAAAACTTTCACAATAAATAATATTTATATAAACTTAGGTTCAAATTATATCATATCATCAATATATATATATATATATATATATATAACCGAAGCTTTTGAAGCTCTCACAATTTTCCACATCAGCACATTATTAAAAAAAAAAAAAAAAAAAAAAAACAAAAACGTAAACCCAACCAAAAAATAAATAAATAAAAAATAAGCGCAAAAAAAAAAACCTATTCTAAAATCCCATAAACGCAAATATATATTTGAAAACCCTAACCCACGCTCTGCGCCTCTGCCTTATCCTTCCTCCAAAACACAGACCCATGCTTTGTCGTTCCTTTCTCTTCTCTATTCTCTACATTCTCCTTCCCCAAAACCCAACACTAAAAATCAATCCTGCCAAGAAGCCATCCCCACATTGTCAGGTCCGAGATAGAAAGAAGGCATCACCGAACAAACCACTGTCCCAGCCGTGGCAGAGGGTATGGCTACTGTGTATAACTCCCTTGGTTCTTAATTTCGTTTCATAATTGTAAGTCTATTTTTTCCTTTTGCTGATTGGTTTCTCACAATCCTAAAAAACCAAAAACTAAGCAAAGAAGCCATGAGTCGTGGAGTATTGTTGTAGATTCAAGATTGGTCATAAAGATTGGGCTTTTAGGGTCGTTTATGAGAAACCCAAATAGATTTTTTTGAGGGATTTTGTTTGATTCTTTGTTTGGTTGCAGACCTAAGCTTCTTCTCCAATGTCCTGCCCTGTTATTATTTACTTTTGTTGTTTTGGTTTGCTATGGCTGAATTATAATTGAATTCATAGATTGATTGTGTTGTGATTTGTTATTTAAAAATATTGTATAGTTTATATCATCAGTTGCCCTTTTTAGTTGGTAGATTTTGGATCAAGCTGAATTGCATGGTGTCCTTTCTTCAGAGCATCACCCGTTGTGCTTGACAATTGTCTGAGTGAAGTCAAAATAAAAAAAATAGCTTGGAAATTTTTTTATGTTTATTTTAAGGAAATCCTCTATTTTCGTTTGGATTATTTATTGTTTTTTTTTTCATGCCAATACAACATGATATTTGTTTTGTTTACTACAAGGATTTTTGTAATTATTAGAATATGATGAGTTACCTTGATTTTTTTTGCTGATTCTTTCCACTGTAGTAGTAATACTGTTCAATATCCCAACCAAAGCACCTAGGTTGTCCACCTATTTCAGACCTTTGTACAGCCCCTTTCAATTTTCAGTTCAAGCCATTGATATCTACACTACCTGCAAGGTCTCTGTTTTTCTCCATGTATATATGTATGTGTGTAAAGTTTGTCTTTTTTCTCTATTTATATGTGTAAAGTTTGACTCTTTTATGGCTTTTCAAAGGGTGATATTTTCATTTTGGTTGGGATTGCGTAGGTGTTTCAAGTTAGAGTGAGCTTTGTAAATGATGTGCAAAAGCAAGAGGCATGGTGGGAAAGACAACATGAACTTGCGGCTGAGAATTTTGGGGTAAGAGTTTCTTCTAATATTTCTTATTCTTCATCTTCTTCTTTCAATTTTTATTTCTTTAATTTTTAATTTTGTTTATATAGAACTGTTAGTGTTTACATGTATTTTTGTGCAGTTGTCTTTAGAATAAATAGATTATGACTTTGGGAATTTACTTTCTGACTTAAAGTGAATTATAAATATTGGGGCCTTGAAGCTTTTTTCATCATAATTTACCACAAATCAATTAATATTGTATGACATTATCTATATATCTTTAAAAGAAAAGGTTTGTAATTTTTTTTTTTTTGCCCTGTTTGAAGCTTCTCAATGGGTATCACTAAGACTTAGTAAGAAAACCACAAATATGATAAACCATATGTAAATTTACTTTAAAATTTGATTCACAGTTCACACTATTGTTTTCATTACATTCCTATGTGTTATTCTATAGACTCTTACATTTATCATTTTCATTATGTTATGATGTTTAGAAATCATTTATTTTTAGGAGTGACCTTCTTGCATCAATTTATAGTGGTAGATGATGAATTTTGATAAATGTCAGGTTTTGCTGAAGGAGCTTACAGGTATTGCTATAAATTTCATGTAAAATTGTGATTGGTGTTAATGCATTCACTTAAAAGTGATTGTCTATTCAGTACTATTAGAAATAATTCTTGCTGTTGGCTAGGTCATGTAATTAATTGGACGTGGACATAAAAGAAATCCATTAATGAATGAGGAGGAGAAGGAATACATGTGGCGTACACACCTTTTTTAAGGATTTAATTCATTCAACTGACTACCTACTATTGTAGTTTACTTTTAATTCTTTTTTCTTCAATCCTTTTATGATGGTTGCTATTGAAAGGTAGAGATAGAGTTATTTTTTGTTATTTGTTGGCTTATAAATTCTATTAAGTTCTTTTATGCATTTCTATACAGTTTTGTAGGCTCTATTCAGTATTGTTAGTGGAAGCAATTGGACTTGCTTGGTGATTTTGTTGAAAGAGCTTACAGGTATTGATATAAATTATTATTATTTAAAAAATTTCATCAATTATTAATATACAATGAATCATTGGATGCTATTAAAAGAGAATTGGATGTCAAATTGTAGAATAAATTGTGGTGGGGTTATTATCAAATTTTTTGACATTAAGAGTGTTTGGTTTTACATTGTAAATCTTTGATGAATTGGTATAATTTGGTGTTATACTTGATACTAACTTGGCGAAAAATTAAGTAGCTTGAAGAAGTTGAGAAAAGAGAAGAGCCTAAGAAAGGGAGGAAATACATTCTTGAAAAGCATTGGACAAAGCTTGAAGATACAATTGTATATTTATTCAATTTATTGGTTCTTTTGAAATACTTATTAAACCAAATGTAAGAGCACATTTTGATTATTGTAATATATTACTTCATAATATTTGTATTTATCTCATTTTTAATATTACTTCATAATATTACATGTTTCATCTTATATTAGAGCCAATTTAGCTTTCAATGATTGAAATTTGAGAAATGTTTAAACCTAAACATGTTAACATTTGATTTAAAACAATCCTGTGCATCGCACGGGTTAGCGACTAGTATATTATATTTTTAAAATTGTGTCTTACACGTAGTTATTATACTAAGATGATGCATTCTCTTCTTCTTCTTTTTTCCCCTTCATTTTGTCATGTCTGACCATAAATACATTAAAAATAATTAATATAGTTTCTCTAAGTAAAACTTTGTTGCCAAAGTTTCAAAATTAAAAAAAAAAAAAAAAAAAAACTATTACGATATAAATTCTACCACCAATAAATTCAAGAAAAAAATCATAGTTTATTTTATATTATTTAATAATTTACTACAGTTTTTGTTATTTTAATAAAACTTTGTTGTCATGTCTTGCACTTACTGTAAGTATATAATACTACTTCAATTAAAATTCAATATTTCCTAAATATTTTTTTTACTTTATTAATAATTCTTAATTAAATCTTGCACAAGCATAATACTAATTTTACTAATTTTTGAAATTAGAATGGTTCCAAAAGACCTTAGAGTTAGATATTCAATTTTTTTTTTTTTTTTAAGAAACAAAAACACATATACTAAGGAGAGGAAAATGATTCTAACAATTAAGGCACACCACAAATTACACTAGAAAACCATAGTAATTTTTAAGAGTGTGAAACATATTATATTATATATAATACACTCTTTTAAGTAATGGAGAACAATTTTTTTTTTTTTTTTTAAGAAATAAACACACACAATGTTATTGTGGTAAACTAAATGCGGAAATTAATATTATAGCCTAAAATTTTCCAAACTAGATGCTAGGTCGCGAGAGTCGACTTATGAGACCAGAAAGTGGATCATGATCGAGCAAGGGAAAAAAGGTAAAAGAAAAAACAGTACACAAAGAAAAAAAGACAATAAATTTGGTGGTGACAACTGCCGACGGCCGTATATCAAAGCATGCAAGTTTTACTGCTCTACCAAAGTTTCTTGTCCTTTTTTTTCTCGGCATATTAAATGGTTTGACTGAACTCGTAAACACAATTCCCTCTTTCTCATGGCATGGTTAAATTTCCTGCCCATGGCAGAAAGGACAGCACATGTCCCGAAATTATGTTTCCCACTTAGGGCGTTAACATTAGAAAATTTCAATGCTACTCTATTTTACCATTTTAAAAAGTCACTTTATCATTATACCGTACCATTTTACAATATTTTTACATCCTAAATTTCTATTTCCCACTTTTACTCATTAAAATAATATATCTACATAATAAAATAATATATCTCAAAATTATATCTTCTCTTCCATCTCTCTCCTTTCTCTCATTTTCAGCTTTCTTCCAAATAAAATATTACTATTTTTTTACAATACTTGCTACAGTGCAATTCTAAACATAGAATTGCACTGTAGCAGTATTGCAAAAAAATTTGTAATACTGCTGTTTAACATTCCCCAATGCTAATGCTCTTAGTACAAAACCATAAACGGATAAAAATAAAGAAAAATACTACTAAATGTTTTAAGACATTAGTTAATAATTTATTTAAATAAAATTTTTATAAAAAATAAAATTAATTAATATTTTGACAGTTTTTTTATTTTTCATAAAAGTTGTGTCAAACTTTCTTAAAATAGATTGTTAATCAATGCCCTAAATACACTCGTTAGCATGACCCAGAAAAAACCAAAGGGTTTGTTAAAATTTATTTTAATTTCCTAAATTTATTTTTGTTGATTTTAGTTTTTTAAATTTTAATTTTATTTAATTAAAGCCTCTCATTCAACTTTTATTAAAATTTTTTATAGAAAAATTCTGGAAAATATTTATCAATAATTAATTGAATTTTTTTTACTTAAAAAAATTTGAAGAAAGAAATTTTGGACAACTAATCGCAACATTTAACAAAAATTGATGAAGATACCTTAATTTAATAAACTTAAAATTTGAAGGACTAAAATAAATGAAAACAAAGTTAGAGGACCGTAATAAATTAAGTGAAATGTAAAGAGTGAGTTGTGCATTTTAGTCAAATAAAAAATAAAAAAACTGTAAAATTTAATCCATGGCTTTGATTTGCAGCTCAATGCACATAGTAATATATGCATTCTTCAGCAAAATGCAAGCTTATCAACATATTCAGCAAATTAATTGCAAAAATTAATCATAGGTCTTCTTTATTTTTAAGTCTTGTTTAAGACTGGGCATGTCCTGGATCACGCCCAAGGAAATCAATTAAGTTTAACATTATTGGTTTTTGCTACAATTTGGTAGGTTTCACTTCAGTAAAAAATGCCAAAGAATATTATGAAGATATGCTCAACTACTTCATTAATTAATTGATCTGATTTTTGTAAGAGGCAGGTCAAAATCAAACTCGACCTTATCCCTTATTCAACCAATAAAAAATAAAATAATAACAATAACAAGATAGCTAAGCTTGGCCTTGAAAAAATATATTTTAGGTCTCGTCACGGTGAGAAGAGGATTCTGTATGACGCACAAAGAGTGAATAATTTCTTCAAATTTACCCTTGAATTATATTTTTTTCTTATATCTTTAATGCTTGTAAAATTTGTAGAAAATTAAAAATCAATAACTATATCATCAATAAATTATTTAAATTACAAGTTTTTATAGTTTGAAATTATACATAAAATATAAGTTTATAAATTATATAATAAATAATATCTGATTAATATAAAATTTGACATGTATTAAAAGTATAAAGAATATGCAATTCAACTGTTAGATTTTTAAAATATGTAGTAATGTTTATTTTATTGAATAAGGTTGTAATTTTAAGGTACAATCAATTTTGTAACTAAACTTTGTCATTTCCCCTTTTATAAAGTAGCTAATGGGTTTGTTTGATTAAGCGTTTTAGGAGATTAAAAGAGTATTTTTTTAAACCCAAAATTCTACTTTGCAACCATAATTTCTTATAACTTTTTTTTTTACAAACGCTTGTTCTAAACTCAAAACACATTTTCCAACAATTTATAAAAAAAGCATTCAATGCCCTCAAAATTAATGTTCCTCCAAAAATGAATTTTATCAGACCTTTTGAAGTAGAATACTGCATTCATTATCATAAAAAATTGAGGGCATAAGTGCATAACCTCCTTAATTTTTGGGAACCTAGCTAGATTTTTTTATTTTTTATTTTATTTTTATAATTTCATAATTTAAGGGGTGAGCAAATTTAATCTGAATGTTTTATTTGAAGATGTTTGTTTTTAGACCCCTTAAAAACCAATTAGATTAACCTAGTTAATTAGCCAAGTTGTTAATTAGCCAAGTTGTTACTTAGTCCAAATTTTAGATCTAGGTTATCACAATCAAACAATCATATCATGTATAGCAGCGGAAAAATAAATAACACAATGATATGATGATCCAGGAAAACCAAACCGGTAAAAAACCTGGGGAGGATTTAACCTAGCTATCCTCAAGGAAAACTTGAATCCACTATAGAAAGAATCGAAGTTTGTACAATAGAACTTAGATCACTAACATTCTATTGCTACCCACTAGTAGAAAACTTACTGACACGACCACGTGCAAGTTCTGAGACCACGAACTTCTTCTTTCTTGGATTCTACAGCATGTACAAGCACACCCGTTTGTGTATCTTTAAGCTCTTATGGTAGCAACTAAATGATCATCAAGTTCTTGAAGAAATCTCCTTCTTGATAATCCTAAGCTTGTGTGAAGGCAAGCACATCTCAGATCTCACAAGAGATTCACACAAACCGCAATATGAGCAACCTCTAAAACGTGGTTAGGGTTTGCCTTATATACCTAGGGCAAAACATAAAACCCTAAACATTTTAATAAGCTAAGGCTGAGTTGGAATTCTGCAAAAAAAAAAAAAAAAAAAAAAAAAATACAACAACAACAACAACAACAACAACAACAACAACATTTTGCCCGATATTCAATCAATCAAGTATAAGCTTCGATCGATCAAGCCAGGCCGAAAGTCACTAATACTTCTGCAGCCACTCAATTCCAAATTTACATACAACGCACATACTTTGAGCAATTCTAAACAAGACTAACAACTGTTTTGATCATGGTTTGCCAACATTACACATTAGAGTTCTAAATACTGTGAGAGACCGCGCCCCCGGCCCGTTTTTATAGGAATGTTGGGCCAAACTCACGTGAATGGGTGGAGTCGTGTTATTGCCTCTCAAAATGGAGGTTCGGCTAGTTATATTTTCCCCTTTAGATTTGAAAGCTCGAAAACGTGTTGAAAAACACAAGAGCTGTTTAGACCCCCGATTAAAATTACGGCTCGATAGATTTTACACAACTTTAATATAAAGTGCGGAATAGTGTAAAAGCGAGCGGATGAACAATATAGCTACTCTAATCCATAAACTAAACAACACAGCAGTATAATGGAATATAAAAGAGTAGGGAAGAGAGATGCAAACACAGAAAACACCAAGACGTGTTTTCGAAGAGGAAACCGAAGAACTCGGCGAAAAACCTCTCCGCCGCCCTCCAAGCGGAAATCGATCCACTAGACAATCAGTTGGGATACATGAGTAAGCAAGAGACCCTCCAAGCCTAATCTACCCGATGTACCTAAGCCCTCCAAGCTCCTACTCCAACAAGGCTTCTCGGAACCGTGTCTTGTCTTAGTTATCCGGATCCCGCAACAAGCTCCATGTTGCATCTGCCATTCCAGGCTTCTTCCAATGCTTCCCAGCAGCACCAAAACGTCACACAACACTCTCCAAAGGTGTGGTAAGTGTTTGGGCTATCAACCTCTCAATGGTGTGGAGATGGAGAGGGAAGGGTTGAGGAGATACCACAAGCAAGTGTATAGAGAAAGGTGGGGATGACAATCTCTAATTACAAATGTGTTTGGCTAGGGTTTTCTCTCTGAAGCATTCCTCAACATTTGTGGGTAATGGGGGTTTATATAGGATAGGTGCAAAATGTGTGAGTCAGTCAGTACAGGCTGGCAGAACAGCATGTCTCGCGGGTGTCTCGCGGGAAGGCCTTACCCGCGAGATACTCGCGAGAGACAGCTGTCTCCATCTGTCATGACTCTTCGCATTCCAGCATGTGCAGGGCACATGCTTCACTTCGCGGGAAGCTTAGTCGCGAGATACCCGCGAGATTCCATCAGCTTCCAACTTGCTTGAGTCTTCACACACTCTCTATCACACACCTCTTACAACAATTCCCACAACAAATACAGGGTATAAACGATTGATAGAAATTACAATCAAATTTGGCACGGAATAAAAGCCAACAAAACACATAGTTGTAAATCACAACTTTACAATCTCCCCCTTTGGCTATTCCGTGACAAAACCCTAAAACAGACTCTAGACTTAAACGTGAGTTTGGGAACACAGGCAAAACTCACTCACACCTAATTCTAGATTCTGATAAGCTCTTGAAACATATGAACAAGTAACTCCTGAAACACAACAACAAAATATTATCATTGCATGCAGCAAACTTGAAAAGCATATGGAGCAATAAGCACATGATCAAGCAAAATGAAATAGAAACACTAAATCATGGCAAGATCAAACGAGTAATCACTATACACAAGTAATTACTATGCTCATTCACACAAGGAATGAACATCCGGATATGCAAGATGATACGCTCATATGAAGAGTACCATTTGCACATCCAACACTCAACCAATGCAAAATACTTGAAGAATTTGCATCTAGGAACAATCCTACTAGGGCACATGAGTGTTCATCACTCAACCAATGCATAGAACGTATATGCATCTAGGAACAATCCTACTCGGGCACAAGAGTGATGTAGTGAAGTAAATGTAAGACATTAACTTTCAATAGCACAAGCATAAAGGCTGCATAAGCAAAGTATTGCAAATACATGGCACAAACCATAAAAGCCTACAAAACATGCAATGAAACAAAACAACCCTTAAAGCTTACAAAAGCAACATGGGTACATGCAAAGTACGCTACAAAGCATAGAGAATATCACAAAAGAAACATCTGAAATAGTACTTAAATAAAGCCTAGTATCAAAGCTTTAAACCATAAGCCGTAAAACATTTATAAAAACTAAAAAGTACTGAATAAAAACCGTCTGAAAACCAATAACCAATGTTACTAAGTTGCTAGACTATGCTCCCCCTAACACTGTGCAAGCTCTTCTCTAGCTCCCCCTCAGAATTTTCTCCCCCTTTTTGACCGGAATGGCCAAAGGGTCAGAACTGATCTGACTCTGAATCCGAGCCGTGCTCCATAGATAAGTCTTGTACTTGAGAAGAGAGCGCGGTGATCTGTCCTTGAAGGTATGCAAACTGGTCCGCGGTGTACTGCACATGGGAGTCAAGCACTGTAGACATCTGATCCATCTTAGCAAGCAACTGATCCAGTTTGCTTAAGCCTTGTGGAGGAGCCGAAGATGATGGCTGTGTAGAGGGCTCAGGAGCCGAGGTGAACCTGTCAATCTCTTCCTCTGTATCTTCGCCTTCATCCTGCTGAACCTGTCGTGGTGGTGGTATGGTATGCACACCGGTCTTCGATCCCTTGATGTGTGCAGTGCTCCTAGTCAGTGTATGACCACCAATGGGATAGTCCCTCTGAACAACCGTGAGGCCACTAGGTAGCTTGAGCTTTGCCTTGGCAATCAATCCCATGATCAAAGAGGGGAATGGCATCACAGTCCGTGAATTCTGCTTTGTGATGCTCTTCTTCAGGACATGCATGATATGGCCACAAATGTCAATCTCCTTATGTGTGAAGAGATCATACAGAAATCTTGTTCTTGGAGCAGAGAGAGTGGTGAGATTGGTGACCGGATAAAGATTGTGAATCATCACATAGCTTAGGGTCCTCATTTCTGGAGAGAACTTGATGGTGTTCATGGATGATTTCTTTGGTTCACCACCAAGGAGTTTAATCATCTCATCAGTAGAACCCATTCTGTCCTCATAAGCAACAGTGATTGGCTGAGATGGTGGACGAGTTTCCAGAAAATCTTGAATGCTCTCTCTTGTAATCACAAACTCCTTGTGTCTTACCCAGCACTCAATACAGTCTCCGTTGACAGTGGCATTGGAGAAGAACTCTTTGATGATCTCTGAATAGACCACTCCAGTTGGGTTCAGCAACTTGGTCCAAGTTCTATCTTTGAACACTTCAGGGATGAAAGTGTCCTCAAGAGTCTCTAACTGGACTACCCTTTCCATGATGATTGTCTTGTCCTTGTAGCAGTCATTGTACTTCATATCAGCTTCTATAGATCTGAAATGATCAGAATCAGTTCGGGCTCGCTTTGAAGACGATTTCTTCTTAGCAGCATGCTTGGTGGGAGACATCTGCACAAGCAAATAAAAGAAGATGCACAAGCACAAACCAGAAGACAAACTTCATTAGATTCAAGTTAGTTCCAAATCAGACTTAAACTAACTAAAAAACATAGCATGGTCAGCACTAAACATCATGCTAAAAGACTCCAACGAATAAAGCATAACTACATTTCACCAAATTAAGACAAAATTGCAATAGAGGGTGTCTGTGTGCATGTGCTAATGAGAGTGTGCAACATGAGATGCATGAGGGTGCCTAAGTGTGCCTAGTTGTGTGCTAAGAATGTGCAACATGAACAAAGTGAGTGAAACACATAATCAATGACCAAACCTAAGTAAAACAAGGTCAAACATGTGAAAAACTATGGATCGAAATCACTTGATTCCATTTTGTCACAAAAATGTCACTTGGACATTTTGACAAGCACTTAGCGTGCACAAATGCATAAATTATATGGATAATGCATGAACATGTGAAAATCTACCCTCAATACATGATAAAATGCCACAAGGGGCCAACACAGATGCAGAAACAACAAATGGGACACAGCCCAATAAAAAAAAATGAGAAAAATTCACCCAATTTGAAAACCAACCCAAAGTTTCGAAAATCCCCAATTTTGAAAGCCCTAACAAAAAATTCTGCATAATTTAAGTGAAAACCCAAAGAGAAATGGTTAACAAACATACCTTGAAGAAGAAAATGCAGAAAAAATGCTTGGATTGAAGGGAAATGAATGGAATAGTGTTTTTGGGTTGAGAGAGTTTGAAAGAGGTTGAGCGAGGGAAGTTTGATAGTTTTGAAAAACTGTCACATCAGCTATATAAAAACTGAAAACACGCGTTTTTCGCGGGTTAGAGAGGGGCGAAACAGTCGCGAGACAGTCGCGAGAAGTGCCACTGAAGCACAAAAATTTTCGCGAGAAGCATTAGGTCGCGAAACAGTCGCGAGACAGTCGCGGTAGCTTCTGTCTGAAATTGGAAAAATCCAATTTTAGCCAAACAGCATTTCGCGAGAAGCTGTTGGTCGCGAGACAGTCGCGAAAGTTTCTGTGTGACATGATAAAATAAAAACTTTCCTCAACTCCTTTTCGCGGGAAGCTCTAAGTCGCGAGCTTCTCGCGAAACTACCCCTGAACCAGTTTTTGAAGAAACACAAAAACATGCACTTTAATAAAAAACAAACGACAAGAAAGTATAAAATCACTTTCAAAAACAAATAAAACACTCAAAAATCTTTTTGGGTTTGATCAACAAAGATTGAGCATGTGAAAACACATTTAAACAAGTACAATCACACAAATGAATAAGGCATTCATTGAACATAGACTTGTGTGTTGTGTGTGGATATCAAAAGTGAGATAGTCCTTAGTCCAATGTGAAGCTTCAATGATCAATTCAATCAAGGCATACACAACTAGCACTAGATTATGTGACCTATCTCAATTATAGAAACATGCATATATGACCTCCCACACGTACTTGATAACAATTCAATGAAGCTTTTCATTTGGCTCCATATTTAACATATCATTTGCAACTTTTGAGCAAAGAGAATCTCATTTAGAGAAAGATGCCTGAAATTTTTGATATTTCAATTTATGAGTTAGCCTTTGGCTTTTTGGGCATCATACATTTTATTTTGGTCGCTTTCCCTTTTTCCTAGTCGAATACTAGTTTGTGCGACAGGCTTTTGCAGCTCTATATCTCTTTTCATTTGGAGATTTACAATTAGAGAGCTCTTTTAAGCAAAAAAAATAAAAGTGGGAAGATATATAGGCATGAGTCTATGCATGTCTCAAGATCAACAAAAACATTCACTAATCATTCATGACAAGGTTGAAGATCTATTTACAACAGTCACATAGATTTCAGAATTTCTTCCACAATGATATGAGTGCATGAGAAACAAGCTAAGCTCGTTAAATGCACAAAGCCATAAGTACAAAGGTACAAGGCAAAACATGCTTTGAGACAAAACTCATCAAAGTGATCAAACTATTTGGATTTTCTATTTTTATGTGTTTTTGAATTTTTGAACACACCCAAAGAAAAACAGAACAAGAGAATAAAGATTAACAAAGACAACCGGTACAAAACGCCAACAGAAACAGTAGAGCAATGCATGAAACGATGCAACAGCAAAAGTCCCTAATCATTGAAAGAATTTATGCGTGGACATGTTATAATGCTTATGCATGAGTACCCCTCTTCACCCACACGTCACGTGCGTTTGGGGTGATATCCTTAACGGATTGGGTACGAGAATTTGGACTGTCAAACCTTCTGGTGAAACTCTCCAAGCAAGTGGTGAAGGCACCAATCATTTTCATCACGTCCATCATGCCAGGATCACGATTCTGATTTCTCGGTTGTTCACCACCCCAAGACCTCATGTCATTTCTCCTTCCTCGTGACCGAGGTGCGCTTGAGTTGTTGTCTGATCTCAGCTTTTGACAGTTAGGTCTGGTATGTCCTTGCATTCCGCAGTAGTGACACACATAGTCCGTTCTGGGACCCCGTTGAGATCTTGGAAGAGATCTTCCTCTGGTTTCATGTCTACCTATGGAATGATTTCGGGGCTTATTCACCATCCGTTGCTCACTCACATTCTTCTTCTCAGCCTTAACATTCTCAAGAATGGGCTCTTCTACAATAGGCTCTATGGCCTTTACAAATTTCACTTCTTTGGTAACTTTGGCTGATGAGCTACTTCCTCCGGTGTATCCTAACCCGGACTTGTCTGAAGAAGGTTTTTGAGATGAGATAACATCATCTAACTTCTGGGAGGAGACTCTTTCTATCTTGGCATGAGCTTGCACTACCTCTTGCTCAAGAAACCTCACCTTCGTATAGGCTTCAGACAACTCGCCATTTAGTGTCTCAATCTCACACTTAGCCTCTTTATATCTGATCAAGAGACTTCTATAATCTTCCTCAGCTTTCTTCATTTTCCTTACAGCCGCCTTGGCTACTCTGGTATACTCTCCTGACTTCTCAAGTAATAAGGAGTAATTTTCTTGAAGATTAGCGGTATTCTCTTCTTCTTCTTCAACATCTGATTCTTCCACATTCCCAATAGACTCTGAATCAGAATGCTCACCAAGCTCCTTCACAAGTGCACCCAAATCATTCAATGACTCCACATGAGCAATGGTCATGAACGCGGAGTAGTTTCCCTCTCCGTCACAACTCTCTTCCGAGTCAGAATCAGAGGAGTCTGAATCACTGAGTGTCGTGGCATAAGCTTTGCCTTTTCCCCTCAGAAAATTTGGACACTCCTTCTTTAGATGTCCATGGCCATTGCACTCATAGCATATAATTTCTGAAGAAGGTTGAAACTCCCTCCCTTCTTTCTTTGTAAACTCTTTCCTATCACCTTTTGAAGATGAAAATTTTCCTCTGTTGAATGGTTTCCCACTATTCTTCATCTTCAGAAATTTGCGGAAGTTTTTCGCAAGAAATGCTACCTCCTTTTCCACCCCATCTTCTTCGGAGGAATCACCCATCCTTTCGGTGATGGTTTTAAGAGCAAGTGATTTACTCATCTTATGGGAAGGCAGTCCCATCTGATATGTTTGGAGAGACCCAACTAATTCTTGAATCTTAATCTCATCCAAATCCTTGCTTTCCTCTATGGCTGTAACTTTTGCTCTAAAACTTTCAGGCAAGGACCTCAATACTTTTCTCACCACCTTAGCATCTTCAATCTTCTCCCCAAGATTGAGTTTAGCAATAACAATTTCATTGAGCTTCCCATAGAATGAATCAAATGGTTCATCATCACCCATCTTGAGCTCTTCAAATTTGGTGGTAAGCATCTGAAGCTTTGTGTCCTTAACTTTCTTTGTACCCTCATAAGTGGTCTCCAAAATCTCCCAAGCTTCCTTAGCAACTGTCATATGAGAGATCCTGTGGAATTCATCAGGTGAAACAGCACAAAATATAGCGTTTAAAGCTTTACTATTTGCATTGGCTGCTGCGAGAGCTGCCTTATCCCAATTTGCCTTAGGAGCTTCCGGCTTAGTCCAGCCGAGCTCTACCGCATCCCAAACGGTATCTTCCATAGAGCATAAAAATGCTCTCATTCTGACTTTCCAGAATGCGTAATTGTTCCCATCAAAAAATGGTGGAACATTGAGCGATTGAGACCGGTCCATCTCAAATAGGGTCAAGGATCACACTAAGGTATTTAAACCAAGCAAGTGTACCTGCTCTGATACCAATTGAAAGCTCGAAAACGTGTTGAAAAACACAAGAGCTGTTTAGACCCCCGATTAAAATTACGGCTCGATAGATTTTACACAACTTTAATATAAAGTGCGGAATAGTGTAAAAGCGAGCGGATGAACAATATAGCTACTCTAATCCATAAACTAAACAACACAGCAGTATAATGGAATATAAAAGAGTAGGGAAGAGAGATGCAAACACAGAAAACACCAAGACGTGTTTTCGAAGAGGAAACCGAAGAACTCGGCGAAAAACCTCTCCGCCGCCCTCCAAGCGGAAATCGATCCACTAGACAATCAGTTGGGATACATGAGTAAGCAAGAGACCCTCCAAGCCTAATCTACCCGATGTACCTAAGCCCTCCAAGCTCCTACTCCAACAAGGCTTCTCGGAACCGTGTCTTGTCTTAGTTATCCGGATCCCGCAACAAGCTCCATGTTGCATCTGCCATTCCAGGCTTCTTCCAATGCTTCCCAGCAGCACCAAAACGTCACACAACACTCTCCAAAGGTGTGGTAAGTGTTTGGGCTATCAACCTCTCAATGGTGTGGAAATGGAGAGGGAAGGGTTGAGGAGATACCACAAGCAAGTGTATAGAGAAAGGTGGGGATGACAATCTCTAATTACAAATGTGTTTGGCTAGGGTTTTCTCTCTGAAGCATTCCTCAACATTTGTGGGTAATGGGGGTTTATATAGGATAGGTGCAAAATGTGTGAGTCAGTCAGTACAGGCTGGCAGAACAGCATGTCTCGCGGGTGTCTCGCGGGAAGGCCTTACCCGCGAGATACTCGCGAGAGACAGCTGTCTCCATCTGTCATGACTCTTCGCATTCCAGCATGTGCAGGGCACATGCTTCACTTCGCGGGAAGCTTAGTCGCGAGATACCCGCGAGATTCCATCAGCTTCCAACTTGCTTGAGTCTTCACACACTCTCTATCACACACCCCTTACAACAATTCCCACAACAAATACAGGGTATAAACGATTGATAGAAATTACAATCAAATTTGGCACGGAATAAAAGCCAACAAAACACATAGTTGTAAATCACAACTTTACAAGATTAAGAGTTTTACAATGGAGTCGCCACTTATTTAATTGTTGGAATAAATAAGAAAACCATAATTGAAAAATTCATCATTTTATTAACATTAACATTAATAGGTCCCAAATTAGTTCCCAATTAACGTTAAATGGCTCCAATCACTCCCATTTCAGACTTAATTGGCTTCAAATTTACTCTAATTAAAAGATAATTGTATAAATTACTCATTGAATAATTAATGTTTAACTATCTAATTAATTAGGTATATACAACCTCACCATAAAATGTAGTCCTAACCAATCAAATTATGACATGTCATTAATATCAAATTGATTACACTTATAATCAATTGAAATCAATTGTTCATAATCACATATAGTCGGACTAAATTTGTGATAGTGCATCTCAGCCATTAAAACTTGATTTGATGATAACTTTCAATCTGGTGGTCCGATTAGGGTTTATGACTAGTCGATTTGATCGTTACAACATTAAGATCATTTTAGTGAAATGAGATTAATGATCTAATAACTAGAATTAAGATGCATATTTTCAAGGCAAAATTACCCTTTTACCCTCCATGTGAGGTTAAATACGGGTTGCAAAATAGGGTGTCAACAGAATGCCCCTCATTGGCAGAGCTTGAAAAGCGAATGTCAATGTATGAAAGAGACACCTAACTTTGCAATCAGTATTTAACCGTGGTGAATGTATGATGCATGTAGATAAAAATGTAGATGGTCATGTTATGAATCAAAATGTGGATCGAATCTTGAAGGAGATTGCCTACGTACCTCTTACTGGGAGGATCAGGTCCAAACGTAGTTCATGCATGCAATTTTTTTTTTTTTTTTGTGTAAAAAAAAAAAATGAGTACAAGACATGCTTACCAGTGGTTATGACGAAATGAGGATTTTGGACATGCTTCCTTCGATGGATTTGAAGTTTGGAGATGCTTTTCAGAGGTCCATGGATTGAAGTTTGGACGTGCTTCCCAGAGGTCCGATGGATTTGAACTTGGACGTGCTTCCCAGAGGTTCGTGGATATGAATTTTGGACGTGCTTCCCAGAAGTTCGATGGTTTGAAGTTTGGACGTGCTTTCTAGAGGTCTGATGGAATTGGATTTTGGACGTGCTTCCTAGAGGTCCGATGATATTGGATTTTGGACGTGCTTCCCAGAGGTCCGATGGTTTGAAGTTTGGACGTGCTTCTCAGAGGTCCGATGGATTTGAACTTGGACGTGCTTCCCAGAGGTCCGTGGATATGAGTTTTGGACGTGCTTCCCAGAGGTCTGATGGTTTGAAGTTTGGACGTGCTTTCCAGAGGTCTGATGGAATTGGATTTTGGACATGCTTCCCAGAGGTCTGATGATATTGGATTTTGGACGTGCTTCCCAGAGGTCCGATGGTTTGAAGTTTGGACGTGCTTCCCAGAGGTCCGATGGATTTGAATTTGGACGTGCTTCCCAGAGGTCCGATGGTATTGGATTTTGGACGTGCTTCCCAGAGGTCCGATGGATTGAAGTTTGGACGTGCTTCCCAGAGGTCCTATGGTTTGACTTTGGACGTGCTTCCCAGAGGTCCATTGAAATTGAATTTGGACGTGCTTCCAGAGGTCCGATGGATTTGAGTTTGGACGTGTTTCCCAGAGGTTTGATGGAATTGGATTTGGACGTGCTTCCCAGAGGTCCGAAGGATTGAAGTTTGGACGTGCTTCCTAGAGCTCCGATGGTATGAAGTTTGGACGTGCTTCCCAGAGGTCCGATGGATTTGAATTTGGACGTGCTTCCCAGAGGTCCAATGGTATTGGATTTTGGACGTGCTTCCTAGAGGTCCGATGGATTGAAGTCTGGACGTGCTTCCCAGAGGTCCGATGGTTTGACTGTGGACATGCTTCCCAGAGGTCCATTGAAATTGAATTTGGACGTGCTTCCCAGAGGTCCGATGGATTTGAGTTTGGACGTGCTTCCCAGAGGTCCGATGGAATTGGATTTGGACGTGCTTCCTAGAGGTCCAAAGGATTGAAGTTTGGACGTGCTTACCAGAGGTCCGATGGTTTGAAGTTTGGACGTGCTTCCTAGAGGTCCAATGGATTTGAATTTGGACGTGCTTCCCAGAGGTCCGATGGTATTGGATTTTGGACGTGCTTCCCAGAGGTCCAATGGATTGAAGTTTGGACGTGCTTCCCAGAGGTCCGATGGTTTGACTTTGGACGTGCTTCCCAGAGGTCTATTGAAATTGAATTTGGACGTGCTTCCCAGAGGTTCGATGGATTTGAGTTTGGACGTGCTTCCTAGAGGTCCTAGAGGTCCGATGGAATTGGATTTGGACGTGCTTCCCAGAGGTCTAAAGGATTGAAGTTTGGACGTGCTTCCCAGAGGTCCGTGGATTTGAATTTGGACGTGCTTCCCAGAGGTCCGATGGTTTGACTTTGGATGTGCTTCCCAGAGGTCCATTGAAATTGAATTTGGACGTGCTTCCTAGAGTTCCAATGGATTTGAGTTTGGACGTGCTTCCCAGAGGTCCGATGGAATTGGATTTGGATGTGCTTCCCAGAGGTCCAAAGGATTGAAGTTTGGAAGGCATTATTCCTGCCGATGTGTGTGGGCCTTTTACCCTAGTACCTGCAAAATAAATACTTTCAATTAGTAACAGAGTTATTTATTGAAAAGACTTCGGCATACCTGGTGAATGCCCCTAGTTTGGGACATATTTCATGCTTCGATGAATGCTGAGGGTGGACAATTGACTTAATGTTGCACCACTGGAGAATATGGAGGAGGATCATAGATTTCTGTTCCTAAAGAAGAATTTAATGAAGGTTTTTTTTTTTTTTTTTTTTTGAAGGAATCGAAAATTTTGATTGATGAAATTTTTTTTTTTTGGGAAAAACCTATCGTTTGAATGAGAATAACTTTGGCTGGAAGTTAATGTGGATTGCTGGATAAGTCCTTACTTAATTCCTGCAAAAAGATAATTTCTATTAGCAATGGATTTGTTCATTGAAATGAATTGGAAATACTTACCCAATGCCCCTAGTTTGAGGCATATTCCATGCTTAGATTAAAGCTGAATTCAATTGATGTTGTGACCATTGGGGAACATGAAAGAAGATCATGGTCTGCCATCCTTGGTTCCTACAAAAAAAGCTTTCTTTCTCTAGCTAGTTAGAAACCATTTATCATGAAAATTTGCACACAATATAAATAGGTCAATGCTCCAAGTTTAAACATGCTTTATGCAAACAAATGGGCTTAACCTAACATGCACCTAAACAATTTTGTCACATTGTTTTGACTTTGTTCTCCAAGGTTGTTTGGGTGATTGGGACCGGGCCTCTGAAAGGCTGCCTACGTACCTCTCTCATAGAGGATCAGGTCAAGACGTAGTTCAAGAGAACTGGATTTTGAAAAAGAATGATTTTTTTTTTTTTTTGAACAAGAGGTGATCCTTTGAACAACCATTTTAGCAAATCAAAGTGTCTAAGAATCAAGCAAATCTCTTTGATTGGGAAGGATCAAGATCATTAAACTCATGTAATCAAATTTGCTTCATCCTTTTGAACATTGTCAGATTAAGTCTCCAAAGGCAATCAATAAATGAAATGTGATAATGTTTATGAATCACATTGTTGGGTGCAAACAAGGAGAGTGCTCCAGGTTTGGAAGTTCTTTTGAGCCATTTTGAGGATTTGAGAGTTTGAGAAATTTTGTCCTCGAACATATCATCTTGTGGGGTTTAACAATTTTTAGCACTTTTTCTTTTTAATTCAAGAGAAAAAATATTATTAGAGTTTAAGATGCGCCTACAATTAACAAGACTTCAAGGAGGTCTTATTCATGGGTTGTAATGTAGGCCGGGTTTAGGTTATGAAATGACTGATATAAAAAGGCTCAAAAT
Organism: Quercus ilex subsp. ballota; assembly: GCA_032727855.1. Classification (NCBI taxonomy): domain Eukaryota; kingdom Viridiplantae; phylum Streptophyta; class Magnoliopsida; order Fagales; family Fagaceae; genus Quercus; species Quercus ilex. The sequence goes on along the minus strand of CM064913.1, from coordinate 18,694,769 downwards.
TCCCTATGATGTTCCCCCAAGTATGCATTACCCAAAAATCAAGTGTTGGAGGAATTTTCTCATTTCTTCTTTGCCATCTTCTCACTAGTCTTCATTGATTACCTGTATCAACATTTGTTTTTATGCTCATTCCCTTGAATCATACCTCTAGACTTTCATCTTGTAAAATCTTTTTCTTTTTAGGTTACATCTTCAAGTTTTCAATTTGCTAGGATTTTCTTTTTTTCCTTTTTTTTTTTTTTTGGCCCTAACTTTTGCCTAGACTGCCCTTTTGGGTTTTTAGCCTAGCGGGCTTCCCTTTTTTTTTTTTTTTTTTTTTTGGTATCTTTCATCTCTTGATTGAATGAACTTTTTGGGGATCTTTTGCCACCCCTTTTTTTTCTCGGCTTAAGTCATTTGATGCACTCTCTGTACATCTTTCTTGCCTCGATGCACTTGCACATTTCTATGCTTGATGAATCTTTCCTTTTTGGATGAAATCTCTTTTGGATGAATCTTGTATTCCTCTTGACATGATGAATTTTAGGCTCTTCAACTTTACGGACATTTTTTTTTCACATTGATGAAATTTCATTTCTCTTTCCTTGATTGTGTGAAACCTCATTTTTCTTTGATGATCTTTTGTCTTTAGCCTAATGAATTCTCCATTTGTCTTTCATGTCTTCTAGGAGGGATTTATCAATTAGCTTCAAAGCTACAAGGTTGACTCCTCCTCAACATGAGATTAAAGCATGCATATTTTGATTTTTCCCACCCTAGGTTTAGATTTTAGTGGGTTCATGCGAAAAAGAGGCTAAGTGTTTAAAGGCTCAAATGGGCTAGCAATGGATAATGATCATTCTAGGTATTAAGGTATAATCTTGTTTTACCAAAGACGGCCTCCTATCCCTAGCAATGCTTGCTTGTAGGCACAGTGGCTTGAGCTCTTTTAATAAATTCCTCTTAAAAGAAAAAGTATGAATGCTCTAATGTTGTGAAACAAAATATCTTTGAAATTGGTTCGGGTGCATGGATTCTTGGGATTTTTTGATGGATGGATTCTTTTTGATTGCCTTTTAAGACCATTTCTTCTCTTATTCAAAGTAATTTAGCAAAATTGTTTACACGGATCAAATGAAATCAATCCTTTCTCAGTACAAGTTGATTGTTCAAGCCTTTAAACATCTTAATTTAGAAAAAAGTTTTGTCCAAGGGATCTTCATGTACCATTTTGAAAAGACGACTTTAAAGAATCTTGAAATCTTTGAAAGAAAAAAAATGGGTCTTTTTGAAAAAAAAAATATCACTAGGAAGTCCAATGCCCCTACTTCAAAGAATTTTTTTTTTTTTTTTAAAATGACTTAAGGGCTCAATGCCCCTCCAAGGACTTTTTTCATTTGAAAATTTTTCTATTTTTTTGGGAAAGATTTGGAAATCTTGAAATTTTTTTTGAATTTTTTTTTTTGTTTTTGTTTTTTGTTAATATATATACATGAACAAAGCTCATTAAATGCTACATGAAAATTTTGAATTCAAAGAAACATGGAATAAACAAACAAATTTTAAGCTTAATCATGATGTTGCAAACCAAATGTGGAGTGAGGCAAAGTTGGGCCACTTGCTTCTTCTTGGTCCATTTAGGATGCTTGAGGCTTGGTGTGCTTGAACCTTGATTATGATGAAATGGCTTGGGCTTGCACTTGGAAGGCATGCATCTTGCGAGCTTTTGGCCTTTGATGTTGATCATGTCTATACACCTTTGATGGGCTCAAGTGTTGAGCTTAGACTCATTCAAGAAACAATTTTGGGCTTCCATACCAAGTAGAGTTCAATCATAGACTTTTGGGCTTGAGTTCATTCACATCATACAAGGTTCAAATAATTATGATGGGCTCAAGCGTTGGACTTGAGTCATCATGGTTCAAACAACGGCCAAACAAACGCATAATGAAATGCAACTTACATAGACCGACCTAAAGGTAGGTTCTATGGGTCATTACAACATGGGTAGAAGGTAGGTTAAAGGTCCCCACAAGTTAGGACGTCGTACCTCCCAACTTGTGACGCCAGGAGCGCCGCGTTGGTCCGAACGATACAGTTTGTCCCTATGAACCATCATGGCATAACCATGATGATCCTTGTCGCGGTGGGTGGTAGGTTCACCGCTGGGTATGTGAGTCTCAGGAAGACCACAATCCACGGCTAATACTACCGGGCTTCCGGGCTAGCACACAAATAAAATAAATTTAATCAAGCAAATGACGCATGACATGCAAAATAATGACATATTAGACATATTATATACAAAAAGAAATAAACAAACAATGACATGGTTGGCCACCATAACCTAATTGAAACTTGGCCCTCAATATCCCCAGTGGAGTCGCCACTATGAGAGACCGCGCCCCCGGCCCGTTTTTATAGGAATGTTGGGCCAAACCCACGTGAATGGGTGGAGTCGTGTTATTGCCTCTCAAAATGGAGGTTCGACTAGTTATATTTTCCCCTTTAGATTAAGGGTTTTACAATGGAGTCGTCACTTATTTAATTTTTGGAATAAATAAGAAAACCATAATTGAAAAATTCATCATTTTATTAATTTGAAATTGAATTTACATTGAACATAGGAAATTACATGGCTTTGGTCCTAGATACAATCTAAGATAAAGTACATGGCTTTGTTTCCTAGTTACAATCTAAAAATCGAAAATTACATGGATAAGCATTTGATCTACTAACCCTTGATCTAAGTTCGGAGGCTATGTTACAAGGTGGGAAGGTGTTAGGCACCCACCTTGCCTGGTGAAACCGATCTTCTAGACTATGGTGGCCAACATTCATATCATATCATTCAATATGTCAATCAATTTGCATGTTGAATTTGATGTGTGTGCATGTGATAAACCCTAATTCAATTTATTGAACCTTACATTTGGATTGAAAACTAAATTCTAGTGAATGCGTGTGAATGGTGATAACCTAGATTCAAGGATTTGAAAGAAATATTAAACAAACATGTTTTTCATATTTTTGATGTGGATTTAAGATTAAAACTAGTGATATGCATGAACATGTGATGAACAATTAAGAACATGTGAAGAACATATAAGAACAATTAAGAACATTCAAACATATTCGAGGGAATTTAAATAGTTACTATCACGCTTTAATCTTAAACTCTCATCATGGCAATACAAAAAACAAGTTAGGGAAAGAGATTATACCTTCATGCAAGATCCATACGGTGGAGGAGATTCTTGGTAGAGGTCCTAAGGGTGGAAGAAAGAAGAAGAACTAGGAGAGGAAGAGTGAGTCTCACTCAATACCTTGAGTCTCAGGAAGACCAAGATATGACAAGATTACTCTACTTCCCTAGAACTCAAGAGAGGAGAAGAGAGGGGGGTTTTTTGTCGTCTCTCTAGAATGAAGGAGAGGGAGAGTTTATATAATAGTAGTGGAGGGAATATGAATGGAAAGTCATTTAATGAGGGTTGACAAGGATTATGAACCTAGACCTTATTTTAGTCTTAGGAAAAATTTGATGCATTAAATGGAGAGATTGGTGGGAGTGGGGAGCAAGTCAAAACTCGGTTTTCCCGTAACTGCTGTAACAGCTTATAAAGCCAACTTCGAAAAATCATATATGACTCAATTCTGATCGGAATTGTCTCGTTCTTATACTCAAATTGAAGCCCCGGATGTCTAGTTTCTGGGAAAATTCACCTCATTCACAGATTCAAAATATTCTGAGAGATATCGATAAAATGGTGAGTAGAGATCATTTGTTAGAAAATGGTTTCAACACAATTAACATTAATAGGTCCCAAATTAGTTCCCAATTAACGTTAAATGGCTCCAATCACTCCCATTTCAGACTTAATTGGCTTCAAATTTACTCTAATTAAAAGATAATTGCATAAATTACTCATTGAATAATTAATGTTTAACTATCTAATTAATTAGGTATATGCAACCTCACCATAAAATGCAGTCCTAACCAATCAAATTATGACATGTCATTAATCTCAAATTGATTACACTTATAACCAATTGAAATCAATTGTTCATAATCACATATAGTCGGACTAAATTTGTGATAGTGCATCTCAGCCATTAAAACTTGATTTGATGATAACTTTCAATCTGGTGGTCCGATTAGGGTTTATGACTAGTTGATTTGATCGTTACAACATTAAGATCATTTTAGTGAAATGAGATTAATGATCTAATAGCTAGAATTAAGATGCATATTTTCAAGGCAAAATTACCCTTTTACCCTCCATGTGAGGTTAAATACGGGTTGCAAAATAGGGTGTCAACAAATACATTAGTTCCTAAGTCTTTAGAACCTAACAAACTCCCCCTTTGGCAATCCGGGACAAAACACAACTAAATGCTCAAAGTTTACAAAGAAAAGCCCTTTACAAAAAAATGCCTATTTTAACAAATCCAATCCTAACTACTATCTATCAATTGTAAGTGTAGACAGCAGTTCAATTGAATTAACCTAAATATTTCCTGAAACACTAAACAAAACCCATAAACGCATGTATGGAAAATACAAGTAAACAAAAATAAATTCTTAATTTCACACAACACAAAATAAAGACATATATCAATGAATAACTCATAAATGTAAATCAATAAGCAGTGAAACAAGAAACATGTAAAACAATAAATGTATCTCCCCCTAACATGAATAGCCCAACAAAAATGTATCAAGAGCCAAAAAGGTAAATACAATGTGAAGCACCTAGATACAATATAATCAACTCCACAAGCTCCAACAAAAATTCTCCCCTTGAGATCAAAAACCCTCTACAAATGTCCTAATGTACTCCCCTTTTTGTGATGGAATGCCAAAGGGTACTCAAAATCCATCATCAAAAGGAGGTGGTGGGGAGGATCGTCTAAACTGTGTCAACTCTACTCGCAAGGCACAGATCTCATTGAGCACATCCACCAAAATCTGTCCATGAGCCGCCTGAACGGTAAAGACATGATCCAGCGTACGTCGAATGTCTGAAGCATCTGAAGTAGTCGATGGAGGAACATTAGCATCAACAGCAGCACCAGACGCCTTAGCCGAAGCAACAATTGTAGAAGAGGAAGGAGGGGGTACAGCACCAGAAGGCTCAACTTTAGGAGCTCTCATATGAGCAGCCCTCTAGCTAAGGAATGTGGCACCTATGGGAGCTATGACATGTACGGGCTCAGAAGCGGGGAAGCCATCTAAACCTAAAAACAGCAGAATCCTATGAATGAAAATAGGATGAACAAGAGCATGAGCGACGGCTGAACTCCTATGAACTTCATTCAAAGAACAAAGAAACAGATGAGGAAAACTAATAGAAGCACTAAAAACAAGGGCATACAAAAACACACATCGCTTAATAGGGATGGTGTGGAGATGAGAAATAGGCCACAAAAAATGACACGCTATCCGAAGGAAGAGATAGGTAGTCTCAAGAAGCTCAGCAGATGTGATCCGAGGATCAGAACCCCACTGGATAAAAGACCCAGTGATGTATGACATAACGTCATCAAGGGGTGGAGACTCCGCAAAAGGATAAACGGGCTGCCGAACAATCGGAACATCAAGAGCCTCAGCCACTGCCCTAGGGATAATGGTGAACTCTACACATCGTATCCAACTCCAAACCAAAGTGTTGGCATCATAGATGTGACAAGAGAGGTTCGAGTAGAACTCTCTAATCAGGACAGACGGGGGTGGATGATCTATCTCCAACAAAGACAACTAGCCCCTACTCTCAAAATTTGCCTTAATGGCAGGATCTAACTCATCTAGCACAACCTTCCGCTCAGCCCAAATCTTTCTCTTATTGTTCAGCTTCTCATAGGCCTTTCTGCTTTTGTCACTCCGAAACAACTCACTCCTAGAGGGAGACTCAGAAGAAGATGAGGGTGACCTATGGGCTCTAGTCTTCCTAGGCATGGTGCTAGGGTAAGGATAAAGACACAAACAGAGACAAAAAGAACAAAAAGAAAAAAAACCAAGGACAGACTGCAAGTTAGCACAAAAAAATATAGAAATATCAATTTATATGATGCATGAACAGTTAAATGTCATGATGCATGCTCTAATGCAGTGAGAATAAGTTCAAGTTAAGTTCAAATTCACAAAATTGGCTTGAGCATAGAGTTTCTAACAAAAACCCCAAAATTAGAAAAAATCATTTGTTCAATTTGTAATAAATTGACCAATTGATCATCACACAAGTTAGAATACAGATTATAATGATCAATTACATCAATCCAACAAGCCCATTTCATCAATTAAACTCAATTTGAACAAAATCCCCAATTCGGGTAAATACAAGCCCTAGAATTTTCAATTTCTTAAAATTCAGCAAATTGATCAAATTAAACCATCAAGATCAAGTTTATAACATCCTAGAACAAAAACCCATTGATCAATTTCAGAAAATAAGGTTTGAATCATCAAAAACCCCAAATTTGAATAGGTCCGAAAATCCCAACAAAATGCATGAATTTATGCATGAACACATGAAAATAAATGCAAAAGGAAGGGTATAAAGGTCTTTCCGGCCTTGGGAGAGGAAAACTTTGCAAAAAGAATGGACGAAAACAACAAAAAATTGAGATTTAGCCTTGACCAAGTCGTATGGAGAGAGAAAAGATAAAGAACTTTTTGAAAAAGTGTTTGACTTCAACTGAAAATCATTTTTTTAAAAACTTCTCATACGATTTTCGATTGATCGAAATTTTAGGTTCGATCAATCGAAACAAACAGAGGCTCACCTAAATTTTTAATCACAATTTTGATTGATCGAAAAACAACCTCGATCGATGGAAATTCTGGAAAAAAGAAACAAAATTTTTGAAAAAACAAAGCAGTTTTGCAAGAAACTCCTCAAAGCATTGAATTTTATAAATAAAATGCATGAGTATGAGATAAAATGTTTTTTAAAAACACGAGTTTTAAACCCAGTTTTTCCAAAATGAAGATCTTCAAACATTCTTCCTTTAAATTCTCAAGCACCAAATATGTTTTGCATAAAACACAAGGTATTTTCAAACTTGGTTGCTCAAACCAAAAACACACACAATTACATGTACAATGTTTAGCAAAGAGTAACGTGTATAGTGTGTGCAGCTAGCAAAAGCTTGAGATACATGTGAGGTGATATGTAAATAGAAATCAAACACAAAGTCTACACAATTCATCACATAGAATTTGAAAGAGACTATCACCTAAAAAGTAACATCATATAACTCCCACATCTCCTAGATCATAAGCTTGCAATCATGTAAGTTTCTTGATTTTGCCTCATATTGTACACACCAATTTTAGTTGTTCAGAAACTTATTAAAATAGCTGGGATAATGTACACACCAATTTCATTTATTTGATTTAGCTTTAAGCCCAATAATGTACAAATCAATTTTAAGCATTTAAACTGAGGCTACATCTTATGTTCTTTTTGTGCTTGTGCTACACTTTCTCGAGCACAAAATCTTACGATATGCACTAAGGTATTCATGATTGGCTAGTGAACAGTGGTGAGATGGTTATTTATGCCTTTCTCAAAAGGTTCAAGTCCGACAGTCAAAGACATGTGACTTTAAGATCAAGACAAAGTGATCAAAAACTATAAACATCTTTCTCACACAACATGCACTACAAAGCTTCAACTAGTAAAGTGCAATAAATAAGCTCATCTAAACTAAACAAGGTACAAAGATATGTTATGTGAAAATAAATTGACCAACCTTTTTTTTCAAAAACCAAGAGAATAAATGCAAAACACGATAAAGAAAAAAAACAAAAACAGTCCTAGAATGAAATGCATGAATGTTATGCAATGCAAATCCTAGAAACAAAAAGAAAAAGAAAAACCAAAGAACAAATGTCACAAAAGGTAGAGCAAAGAAGCATAAGAACCATGTCAGAAAGACTCAATTAGATCGAGCCTTTTGCATCCAAAACTTTTTAGATGCACCACGAGCATTGGAGTTCTTATTCAAATTAGAGTGATTTCCAACTCCAAGATTGGAATAAAGGTTTAGAGCCTTTACCAATTCACCAATGAGTACCATAGGATTTTGTGCTTGAGACACAGGTACTTTTGGTTTGTTTGCTCTCTTGGAAGCTTGCAGCTTGTAATAGTTTGGACGAATGTGACCAGACTTTCCACAAAAATGACAAACCCAAGCAGGCTTATCATGCAACTTGTCCTTAGAAAGGGTAGACTCCTTAGGTTTAGACTCTTTCAGATCAACCTAATCTTCCTAGGAGATGTGACCTCTACAGGTTTAACAGTCTCACTCACAATCTCACTCACCGGGGGTTCAGAGGAAGAAGAAGGAACAAAGTTTATGGAATGGGAAGCAGACATTGAGATGCTTTCAACAATACCTAATCCAGATTTTTCAGAAGAAGACTTTTGAACACTCAGCATATGATCAAGTTTAGAACTAGCAGATCTAGCAACAGATAAATCAAGTTCCAAATTCTTAATTTTATCAATCAAAAACATATTCTCAGTTTTCACATTTTTCAAAAGTTCATTAGCATCAAACAATTTCACAAGCAAATTTTTCTTATCAAGGTCAAGAGATGCAATTTTTTTTAAGCCTAATTCAACATTCATGGCATCATTTGTAGCAACTTTGCAAAGTTTATTGTAGGCTTCTTGAAGATCTGCATCCTCAGAGAGTTCCCCATCAGAAGGGTTCTCTTCAATAGACACACTTTTATTGACTACAGTAGAAGCAGTGAAAGCAATGAAGTTTCCATCCTTGTCACACCTAGACTCATCATCAGAAACTTCATTATCATTAAGGGTTACAGCCATAGCCTTACCCTTAGATCTCAAGAATGTAGGACATTCAGATTTCATGTGACCATATCCTTGACATCCAAAACACTGAGGACCCATAGAATTATTAGAAGATTGACCAACTTTTTCTCTAGGTTTTTCATTGTTGTTAACCTTAGTGGGATCATTCTTCCTAAAGTTTCTAGGTTCAGTAGTGTTCGTACCTCTTGCCCTTCTGTTACTATTCCTAAGAAAGTTTTTAAAGTTCTTGGCAAGATAAGCAATTTCTGTAGCAGAGAGCTCATCATCAAATCCACCAACTTTAACATCATCAACTGACTTTAGAGCCATTGACTTGGATTTGCTAGTTTTGGGTAGGTCCAACTCATAGGACTGAAGAGATCCTACAAATTCATCAATAGGGATGGAGTCCACATCCTTGCTTTCAGTGATGGCAGTCACCTTGGGTCTAAAGTCTTCAGTTAAAGATCTAAGAATCTTCTTAACAATTTTAGGTTGATCATAGATTTCACCCAAGTTGTATGCAGAATTAACAATGTCATTAAGTTTAGCATAAAATTAATCGAAGGATTCATCATCAGACATCCTATTGCTCTCAAATCTAGAAGTTAATTGCTGCAACTTATTAATTTTGATAGCATTTGTGCCTTCATGCACAATCTGGAGGATTTTCCAAGCAGTGTGAGCAACCTCAACATTAGAGATTCTCTTAAATTCCTTCATAGAAATAGCGTTAAAGATAGCATTCATAGCTTTGCTATTGAACGCAGCTGCTTCTTTTTGAGAAGTTTGCCACTCACTCACAGGAGTAGTGGGCTTCTCCCATCCGTACTCAATGGAGTTCCAGACTCTCTCATCAATAGATTTCAAGAATGCTTTGATCTTTACTTTCCAATAAGCATAATTATTCCCATCAAAGTGAGGTGGAATAACAAGTGAGTGTCCGTGTTCCATGACAACAGGGGTAAAAGATTAGCTCAGAGATCAAAAGATCTACAACAAGAGAGCTACCTGCTCTGATACCACTTGTTTGTTTTTAGACCCCTTAAAAACCAATTGGATTAATCTAGTTAATTAGCCAAGTTGTTACTTAGTCCAAATTTCAGATCTAGGTTATCACAATCAAACATCAAACAATCATATCATGCATAGCAGCGGAAAAATAAATAACACAATGATATGATGACCCAGGAAAACCAAACCGGTAAAAAACTTGGGGAGGATTTAACCTAGCTATCCTTAAGGTAAACTTGAATTCACTATAGAAAGAATCGAAGTTTGTACAATAGAACTTAGACCACTAACATTCTATTGCTACCCACCAGTAGAAAACTTACTGACACGACCACATGCAAGCTCCGAGACCACAGATTCCTTCTTTCTTGGATTCTACAGCATGTACAAGCACACCAACTTGTGTATCTTTAAGCTCTTATGGCAGCAACTGAATGATCATCAAGTTCTTGAAGAAATCTCCTTCTTGACAATCCTAAGCTTGTGGGAAGGCAAGCCCCTCTCAGATCTCACAAAAGATTCACACAAACAGCAATATACGTGGCTAGGGTTTGCCTTATATACCTAGGGCAAAACATAAAACCCTAAACGTTTTAATGAGCTAGGGTTGATTCCAACTTTACATACAACGCACATACTTTGAGCAAGTCTAAACAAGACTAACAACTGTTTTGATCATGGTTTGCCAACATTACACATTAGAGCTCTAAATACATCAGTTCCTAAGTCTTTAGAACCTAACAGAAGATACTAAATTATGTCAGTTGAGCTACTAGACTTTTAGCAAACCTTATCTAGAAGTAAAATATATATATATATATATAGTGTTTTAGTCTGAATGTTTGGGAACCTAATTACTAGATTTTTTTTATTTTATATTTTTTATAATTTCGTAATTTAAGGGGTGAGTAGATTTAAATTGAATGTTTTATTTAAAGATATTAAATTATGTCAGTTGAGCTATTAGACATTTAGCAAACCTTATCTAGAAGTAAAATAAAATATATAGTGTTTTAGTCTGAATGTTTGGGAACCTAACTAGATTTTTTTATAATTTTTTAATTCCGTAATTTAAGCGGTGAGCGGATTTAATCTGAATGTTTTATTTGAAGATACTAAATGATGTCAGTTAAGCTATTAGACTTTTAGCAAACCTTATCTAGAAGTGAAAAAAAAGTAATAGTGTTTTAGTCATACATGGATGAATACATATAACTGACACATATAAAACTTTATATATATATATATATATATATATATAAATTGGCTTACAAATAGTTCACTTTTGCATAAAAACAGGTTTTGCTTAGTTCAAACCACAATAAATTTTTACGTGGGAATCCACCATCTTTGTTAGATAAACCTATTTCTCAAAAAAAAAAAAAAAAATGTTAGATAAACCTATTTAGGATGACTTTGAAGGCAACTTCATTAAAAGTAACCGTAACTTTTATTTTAATATATAAATAATTAGGGTGACTATCATTCAAGAAGCAAGAATTTTTACAAATCAACAGCGCTTGGTTGCAAGTTGCAACACATCATCAACAACATAAAACCCAAAAGAGAAAGATTATCAAGATAATCATGAGCTAATACAATGCAGACAACTAACCGAGTAAATTAAATAGCTAACATGTATCATAGGTGGCAGGTTGTTACTATTGAGGTAAAAAAGTAATCTCAATATATAGTAAATTTAAATTTGAATTAGTAACAACTAACTACCTATGATTTGTTATAAAAATGTTGTGAAAATGTTGTGGATGTAACATTTCTCTGTATATAAAATGCAATCATGCTTTACATGGGCGGCTCCACTTGGAGCCCCGGGGGTTCAAATGAACCCCTTGAATTGGCCCCAAATAAATTATGTATAATATTTTTTTTAATCTTGTTTTTGTTTTGACCTCCTTAAAATAAAATTTTGAATACCCTAATCCTAGATTTTTTTAAGCCCAGATAAAAGAAGTTTGAATATGATCATCTTAACAATATCGTAGCATTTTTAAACACAAAAAAAGCTCAATAACAAACCAATTTGGTCTAAAATCTGGGAATTTTTTTTTGATAAGCCCGATAAACAAAAGTAGAAATTTGTTAATCTTAAATCTTAGAAAAAACACCTTTTGATCTAAAAAATTTGAAATAAATCAATCAAATGAGAGATCAATAGATGAATAATTGCTTGATTGTGTATATTGAAAAAGATGTAACTCATAGAATTGATAATGAAAATATTTTGTAATGATTTCAAAATATGAAACATTGTAGAAAGTAATTGTAAAATTTTATGTATTTTAGTTTTTGTTTTTTGTAATTTTGATATATTCAAGTTCTCTTTTGTTTTAAATTTTGTATAATTTATGTTTTTTATTGACCCTCCTAAAAAATAATCTCAGAGCCGCCACTGATGCTTTAAGAACAGAGAAAAGGGATTTCTCATTTACAGCTAGCATAGAACCCTATTAATAATACAATTCTTGAATCCTCCATTAAATTGAACTCCAGCTCAAACTTCCTATTTTTATAGCATGCATGATGAGATTCCTCATTCTTGATTAGTGCAACATAAACCCTAGCATTCTTTTGGATCCAAAATATGCTAGCTTAATTTACATGGTATTTCTCTGATTCCATTTCCCTTCAATATATATATATATATATATATATTTTTGATATGTTGGGTTAAAATGAATTGAACTCTTTTCAAATTAATTAATTACCCAAGTTAATTAATTAGATTCAATTACATGCAATAGTGTGGTAGCACAAACAAATCACCAATTATACTAAATGCAACGGAAAATAAATTTGACACAGGTAATTTGTTTACGAATGGGGAAAACCACCGAGGCAAAACCTCACGGGGTGAATTTAAGGTCACTGCTCGCGAAAATCGACTATTATCAATAATAAGCAGTTACAAGTAAAAGAAATTCTAGTACCCAATACCAACCTACAGTTGAACCCTTACCCTAATACCCAATTGGACTTGTATTGTAGCAGTAATCTCTCCATTCAATGCATGAATCCCAGTATGTGACTAACCAATGATGCATGGATCCTAGTACGAGACTAACACATCAACTTGAGAAAGATGTTGGCTGCAAAGTTCTTTAGTTCATCAACAATGAAGATCAGGAAGCTCCTTGGTCACAAAACCCTTGGCGTAAAGACACAGTAGCTTCTATAGAGAGAATAATGAACTAGAGCAAATTCCGCTTACAGTCACAATATGCATGTATTCTATTTTCAACACCTTGCATTCCTTGTGACGGCTCTTAAAATAATCCTTATATATATTTAAGGTTGTGAGAAAAGAAACCCTACACAAATACTCAAGGATATGCGTGTAATCAGATCTGGAAAATCTGATTTCGTAATTCTCGACAGATACAACTTGTGTTGAGCTTTTATCGAGCTTCAGCAGTAATTTTCGCTAGAAAGGATTCTGTCGAGTTTTAATGAGCAGCAGATTCTTCACTTGTTTCTTGGTCAAATTTGCATGGCTTCAGTACTTAACTTGAACACTTGTTTCTTGAAATACTAAACCTATCCTAGATTTACCTAATTACAAATAAAGTGCATTTTGTTAAAGAATTAGCCAATTACATAAATATGTCCCTAACATAATATAAGATAGAAATTCTACTATAACCTAATCTAAGTATATATGTGTATGAAACTCCCTCCTGAAGACTTGAACATCAGCCCTTGCTCCTCACACCTCACAAAACACTTATACTTGTGGATTGACCACCACACTAAGGGTGTGCGGTGTTATTAATATATTATTATGTATATGATACTAACTGACCACCTCCTCCTAAAAGATCTCAACATTAAAAACATGGTAACAGCTCATCACTTCTCTCCTACTTCTTTTGTGTGTGTTGGATGTAGAAGGAAAGATTATTTTACTAATATATACTTGTCAATTATAAATTAACAATTAATTATGAGGATATAAAAGTAATTTCACAAAAAACGTGAAAAACTTTCTAAGGATATAAAAGTAAATTTATAGATTAGGAGGGAAAGAAAAAATAAAATTGGCGAGACCTAAAAAGAAACAATTTCTCTTCACATTTATCTTCTCACCCATATTTTCTTCTAACCAAACAAAGGAAAATTATTCCATTCTCTTCCCTTTTGTCAATTTCCTTCTAACCAATCATAACTTTAGTGAATGAAATTAAAGATAGAAAACTGAAATGAGTTTCAGTTAAATTTAGAAGTTGCAATTTACATTTTAGACTTAACAACAATGTTTATATAACATAGCCTTTTTTTTTTTTTTTTTTTTTTTTGAGGAAAAATATAATATAACCTTGACTGGTTTAAGTTCGCAAAATACCTTGTACTATACTGCAGGAGTGTTGCCCCTGCACTCTCCAATGTCCAACCTAATATTCAACCTGGCAAACCTACTCTAATTAAACACTCATGACCTTATGAGCTTTACCCGGTGTTGTTCTCAAAAACCATACTTGGCTGCCACTCTTTCTCTCTCTTTATATATATATATATATATATATATATATATACATAGCCTAAAAATTAATGTAAGATTAACTCTTTTTCAACGAAAAAGGTACATAACAGGTCTTTGAGTAGAAGTGTAGAACTATTCAATTTGAGTGAACGTTAAATCCCTTTACATAATGGCCCCTCTTTGAATCAAAAAGAACATATATATATATATATATATATATATATATATATTGTAAGGACTAGATTTGAGTCTCTAGCCCAAAAGATGGATAGACTTTGGCCCAAAAAACCCAAAACAATGAATTTGTAAAGAGTGGGTTGGAAAACTGGGTTTTAGTGAATCAGATAATAAATAAGGTAGATTTTGATGATAAGAGAATGAAGATAGACAAGTTTAAACTAAAGAAAATCGTCTTCGACAAAGTCCGAGGAGATCGGTTCTTATATATTTTTTTCAAGTTTGATTACAAAGTCAGTTCTTGATGCTTCAGTGTTTTTCTCTTAGTTTCTCGACCCCTTTCCTCTGGGGTTTCTTACATTATATAGCTCCATTTGAATGATCTTGACCCTCCATTTGTTGATCATCCAGGCCACTACTTGAGTGTTTGTCCTAGCGGACACCTTCTTCGGCCCTCTGTGAGTTGGGGTAGTCAAGGCAACACTATTCAAGGGTTTTCTCTACATAAATGCGGCTAGAAAGTTAGCTACAAAGCATTCAATGCGATGACAGCAGCTTTTCTTTATATATTTCCTAACTCCCATTTTTTCAGTACGTTCATAGTGCATGTTTTTATCAATAGAATCTCTTGGAACGTCACCTTGGATGATAGGAGACACATCTTGATCTTCGTTGCATTTAGCCAAGGGGATATTCCTTCTCGGACAACCTCTCCCAGCCATTACGGTCATAGCTTACTCATGAAATTTGAAGTATTACGTCTTTCTTACTATTGATCTATTCTTGGACCATTGTGCCTCCTCGGACAAGGCCCAAGGCCCAAAGGATATTTGGGCCTGTGTCTCCACACACATATATATATATATATATATATGATTAATTAACCTAAAAAATAATGTAAGATTAACTCTTTTTTTTCGATAAAATAGTAAATAAATAGCCTTTGGGTGGAATTGTTCAATTTGAGTGAACATTAAATCCCTTTACACGATGGCCCCTCTTTGGTTCAAAAAGATATAATTCTTCTCTTTAATTTGTAGGCTTTTCTTTTTCGATTTGATGACTAATATTATAGCTCTCTCCAATCAATTTCTTTAGCCTTTGGGCTATTGGTAACACGTCGAGACTCGAGATGATTCTATAAGACTATAACCACTCAAAGTAAAAAAAAATCCTAGTAAATTACAAAAAAAAATTGTCCCAACTGTTGGTGATTGTTATTAATGGAGAAAAAAAAAGGCAACCAGTAACAATAAAAGTTACAGAGAGTATAATAACACACACTAATAAAAGTGGTCGGTGTGATTGTCCTTGCTTTGTACCTTCCCTTGTCCGGACACGGCCGTAGCGTATCTTTCAAATAAAAAAGCACAAGATCTGCCATTGAAAAAGCATAGCCTTTAAGAAAAAACACAAAGTAGTGCCTCCATTAAAATCCCTCAACTCTTTTGTCCCTACTCACTTTCAATTTCATTTTTCTAAAGTTTGTATTCTATATTTTGTTCTTAAAAAAAAAAAGAATTGTTAATTAATTACTATGAAGGATTAAGGATAGATTGATAAATAACTTATGACTGGTGAGAGAACTTTAGATCCACTTTAAGAGATTAATAGTTTTTTTTTTTTTTTTTTAAGTTCCAACTTATACTAGTTGTTCCTGATAATAACTTTTTATTATCGGACAAAATAATAATACATTTTTTGCAAATTAAGTTAACTCAACAGTTTTAGCATAATTGTCTCCACGTACCAGTAGTTACTTGATTTTGGCTAAGTGATTGTTAAATCACTACCTTGGAAGAAATAGATTAGAATAAAATGGATTGATACTAGTGCGGTTTGGCCTCTTTCCTTTTTTTGATATACGAAATATGGGATTTCACTAAATCAATTCACAGCAAATCTCGACTCATACCATTCGTATTTACTTCAACAAAAGAAGCGTGGGCCTTTTCAACAGAAGAACTTTTTTGTATTGTTTCCAATTCAACAATAAACAAGTCCGAGCTAATTCAATACTTGTTCCATAAATTCCCCGAATTGGTTTGCCATTGCCATAAAGGATATAATTGACAATTCCAAGTTCCATATTATCCCTTTCGTGCAACAGGTTCTGGGAGAAAATTGTTACTAAATTTATACCATTTGCTATCTCATATATGATTACGGGTCGAGCCAAAATAAAATACTTTTTCTTGTTAAGTTATATCATTCATTCTAGTACTTTTCTCCATCAAACATGTATAATTGCATAGTTCTAATGGGATTCGGGGTATTAATGTTGTTATTATCATACCCACATTCAAAGGCAACGTGTAGCATGCCGTATGCACACAGGAAAATTGTAATGTTAATTTTGCCACCCCTAAACAAAACAAACAAGCCCAACACAAGCTTATGATGTTGTTTGTACTCTCTCTTGACTTTCCTCCTGGTTAGTCTATGATTGGGTGCACGTGGGTTTCCAAGATCTAAGACTCATTCTGGTGGCACTATTGAGAGATACAAAACTTACCTTATGACAGGTTCACTCAGAGATATGACATTGATTGTGAAAAAAAAGTTCTCAATTTGCATGTCTCTCCTCCATCCATACTCTTTCTAACTATTGCGACCTCTTTGTTGATCCTTTTTCGTGGATGTAAAAAATGTCTTCCTTAACGGTGATCTGAGTGAACAAGTCTAGATTTAATCTCCACCAGGGCTTCCTCATTAATTTATAGAATAAGGCTTTTTTTGTTGTTGTCGTCGTTGTCGTCGTCGTCTTTGTTGTGCCCTATATGTACTTAAGAATGCTCCTAGAGAATAGTTTGCCAACTCCAACTTCACTATCTTTCTTTGGGGTTACTCTATTAGCACCTGTGGCTTAGCCTTGTTTCTTTGCCACATTAACAGAAACGCAATCCTTATTCTCTTTTATGTGAATAACATGATCATTATCGATGAGTCATCACCAAAGATGATCTACCAATAAGTCAAGGACTTTCTTAGCCGGAACTTTGAGATGCTTGACCTTAGTCTCTCAGCTATTTCCTTGATTTTGCAATCTCTGCCAAGTACACATCTGATTTTCTCTCTCAAGCTAGACTCAAAGAGAACAAGATCATCGACACATTGATCGAGCCAAATGCTTGTGTTATATTACTAGCTAGTACTATTAAATTAACTTAACTCTCTGTCTATATATTCAGGTCCTCTGTATATACTATTCATTTAGCATATATGCTTAGTGATATACTTTTATTTTATATTTTTTTGAAAACATATACATAGTGATTTTCACATCATCTGTAATGGGATTATTTTAGAATTTCAAGGTAGTTTTTTCTTCTCTTCAACGAGGATATATGTTATGTCAATCCTGTTTCGGCAATTCTTTCCTCTCATACACGTCTTCAACTGGAGTTCCTTTCAACATCTGAAAAGGGATGGCTAGGGGTGGCAAATGGGCGGGTTGGGTCATAAATGGGTTGGATCATAAATGAGTTGGGTGTGTATTTACCCATTTATCCATTTATGACCCGTTTATGTATAAATTAATTATTCATTACCAACTCAACCCATTTAATTAGTAACCCACCCATTTAACCTAATATGACTCAAATACCTCTAAAACTACTTGAGTACCCTCTTGACCTCCAAAATTACCAAAATACCCTTAAATACCTAAAATGATACAAATACCTCTACACTTCCAAAATTACCAATATACCCTTAGACATCCAAAACCCAAAAATGACCAAAGTACCCCCGAAACCCAAAAAATGACCAAAATACCCCCGAAACCTAAAAATGACCAAAATACTTCCAAAACCCAAAAAATGACCTAAATAACCCCGAAACCCAAAAAATGACCAAAATACTCCCGAAACCTAAAAAATGACCAAAATACTTCCAAAACCCAAAAAATGACCAAAATAACCCCGAAACCCAAAAAATGACCAAAATACTCCCGAAATCTAAAAATGACCAAAATACTTCTGAAATCCAAAAAATGACCAAAATACCCCTCGGAACCCAAAAATGCCCAAAATACCCCTGAAACCCAAAAATGACCAAAATACCATCGAAACCCAAAAAATGACAAAAATACCCGCGAAACCGAAGAATGACCAAAATACCCTTGAAACTCAAAAAATGACCAAAATACCCCCGAAACCCAAAAATGACCAAAATACCCTTGAAACCTAAAAATGATCAAAAAATGACCAAAATACTTCCAAAACAAAAAAAATGACCTAAACACCCCCGAAACCCTAAAAATGACCAAAATACTTCCGAAACCCAAAAAATGACCAAAATAACCCTGAAACCCAAAAAATGACCAAAATACTCTTGAAACTTAAAAATGACCAAAATACTTCCGAAATCCAAAAAATGACCAAAATACCCCCCGGAACCCAAAAATGACCAAAATACCACCGAAACCCAAAAAATGACAAAAATACCCGCGAAACCCAAGAATGACCAAAATACCCTTGAAACCTAAAAATGATCAAAATACCCCCGAAACCTAAAAATGACCAAAATACCCCCCAAAACCCAAAAAATGACCAAAATACCCCTGAAACTCAAAAAATACCAAAATACCCCCAAAACCCAGGAAATGACCAAAATACCCTCAAAACCTAAAAATGACCAAAATACCCTCGAAACCTAAAAAATTACCAAAATATTCCAAAACCTAAAAATTACCAAAATACTTCTGAACCCTAGAAATTTACCGAAATAACCAAAAAATCTAAAAATTATTGAAATAACCCTAAAACTAAAA
The DNA here is from genome assembly GCA_032727855.1 of Quercus ilex subsp. ballota. Taxonomy (NCBI): domain Eukaryota; kingdom Viridiplantae; phylum Streptophyta; class Magnoliopsida; order Fagales; family Fagaceae; genus Quercus; species Quercus ilex. Next base: position 18,675,502 of record CM064913.1, on the reverse strand, counting down.
GATGACATATATGCCCATGTAACCTAAAAAATGACTAAAATACCCTTAGAATCTAAAAGATGATCAAAATAACCCCGAAACCTAAAAAATTACCAAAATTTCCTCAAAACCTAAAAAATTACTGAAATTCCCTCGAAACCTATAAAATGACTGAAAGACTCTTAGAACGTTAAATTTGTCAAAAATATCCTCGAAACATCCAAAATACCCTAAACCTCTATTTCGGTAATTTTAGATGTTTCTGGTGTATTTTGGTTATCTTACATGTTTAGCGGTATTTTGGTCATAATTTAGGTTTCAGGGGTTTTTATCGATAATTTCTTTTTAGCTTTTGGGGTTATTTTGGTCATTTTTTAGGTTTTTTGGGTATTTCAATAATTATTTAGGTTTCAAGGTATTTTGGTAATTTTTTTAGGTTTCGGGGGTATTTCAGCTATTTTTTAGGTTTTGGAGGTATTTCAGTCATTTTTTAGGTTTAGGGAGTATTTTGGTTATTTTTTAGGTTTAGGGAGGTATTTCGGTCATTTTTTAGGTTTAGAGAGTATTTTGGTAAATTTTTAGGTTTAGGGAGGTATTTCGGTCATTTGTTAGTCATTTTTTAGGTCTTAGGATATTTCGATCATTTTTTAGGTTTCAGGGTATTTTGGTAATTTTTTTAGGTTTTAGGGGTATTTCAGTCATTTTTTAGGTTTAGGGGGTATTTTGGTAATTTTTTAGGTTTAGGGTGTATTTTGGTAATTCTTAGGTTTCGAGTGTATTTCGGTCATTTTTTTTACGTTTTGGGGGTATTTTGGTCATTTTTTAGGTTTCAGGGAGGGTCTTTTAGTCCTTTTTTTTAGGTTTCAGGGTATTTCAGTCATTTTTTAAGTTTAGGGGGTATTTTGGTAATTTTATGGGTTTCGGAGGTATTTTAGTCATTTTTTAGGTTACACGGTAATTTAGTAATTTTTTTAGGTTTCGAGGGTATTTTAGTAATTTTATAGGTTTCAGAGGTATTTTGGACATTTTTTAGGTTTCGGGGGTATTTTAGTCATTTTTTAGGTTTTAGAGGTATTTTGGTCATTTTTTGGTTTCGGGGGTATTTTGGTAATTTTTAGGTTTTGGAGGTATTTTGGTAATTTTTAGGGTTTTGGGGGTATTTTGGTAATTTTCAGGTTTTGGGGGTATTTTGTTCATTTTTTAGGTTTTGGGGGTATTTTGGTCATTTTTTGGGTTTTCAGGGGGTATTTTGGTCTTTTTTAGGTTTCGGGGGTATTTTGGTCATTTTTTGGTAATTTTTTGGTTTTGGAGGTATTTTGTTCATTTTTTAGGTTTTGGGGGTATTTTGGTCATTTTTTGGGTTTTGAGGGTATTTTAATCATTTTTTGGTAATTTTTAGGTTTTGGGGGTATTTTGGTCATTTTTTGGGTTTTGGGGGTATGTTGGTCATTTTTAGATTTTTGGGGTATTTTGTTCATTTTTTAGGTTTTGGGAGCATTTTGGTCATTTGTTGGGTTTTCAGGATATTTTGGTCATTTTTTGGGTTTCAGCGGTATTTTGGTCATTTTTTTTTTGTTTTGGGAGTATTTTGGTAATTTTTAGGTTTTTGGGGTATTTTGGTAATTTTTTTTAGGTTTTTGGGGTATTTTGGTCATTTTTTGGGTTTTTGAGGTATTTTGGCAATTTTTTGGATTTTTGGAGTATTTTGGTCAGTTTTTAGGTTTCAAGAGTATTTTGGTCATTTTCTAGAAATTTAGATTTTATGTTGTTTATTTAAATTTTAGATGGGTTTAGTGGATATTAGTGGATTTATCCATTTAGACCCATCTAATTAAATAACCAAATAGGTCTTTACCCATTTAACCAAAATATTCAAATGGGTTGTGTTAAGACTTATCCAAATAAGGTGGGTAATGAGTGGGTTCATGGATATGGGTAAAAATTGCCACCCCTAGGGATGGCAACAGTGCTGCCCATGAGTTAGCTAGAGAAGCAAAACTCTCGAGCCAATCCCAGTGATGACTTATTGTAATTCTTGTTTATTTAGTTCTGTTGTAATCCAATTTCAGATTACATACATAACATAAGTTTTACAATCCAGAAAATAAATTTCACTGAAGCTAACGAAGCATGTTTGAGAAAGACCATCTATTGGATGAGGGGTCACAAATTTCATTAAGGCTTTGCCTCTCTGTGGTTGCCCTTGTTTTGTACCTCCCGTTATGTGGATGCCGTGACAGAAGCCTCATATCCAAAAAAATATCGCTATAAATAATCATACAAATTTTCACGAAATATTTCATAATTATCGTATTAGCAACTAGTTAATAGTAAATAATAAAGTTATACATTAGCAATAAGCCAATAAGTTTATATAAAAATCAATAAAACATATCACACTCAACTATTATTAAAAAAAATATTATCAAAATTGTCCCCTCAAAAAAATGCATGAGATTTGCCTCATCGCCTTTAACCTTTTGCTTCCTCCAAAAGCCATGAAAAACAGTGCCTCTTACGTATATCCTGTTTTTTCCGTTAAAAGCTTGCGAAATTAATTTTTATTTTTATTTATATTTATATTTTATAGAGTTTGTTTGGATACCGTTTATTGTTTAAAATTGAAAATTGAAAATATTGTAACAAAATAATTTTTAAATATGTAAATAGTATCGTGAGATCAATTTTAAAGTTGTTTTTACTAAAAAAGTACTTGCAAGTTTTGTAAACAATACACGAGATCTACTGTTTAAACACAAGACACAAAGACGCCAAACACGCAATCCAAACTCAACCATAGTATAGTTTTTGATTGTTTGTTCTTGTCTCAGAAAAGGTTGCCCACTTCCATCACCATACTCACTGCTCAGCAGTCAGCTCCAACATAAGTATTTATTTCAAATTTATGAAATTATCCTCAAATTATGTGGTAGGATAATATTTGTCCTCTCTATTAATACCTACCTTTACCATTATGCTTTTTTTTTTTTTTTTTTTTTTTTTAATTGACTGTTCTATTTGTCTTTAACGAATGTCGAGGTGTATCAGTGCGTTTGGCTTGGAGTTTTTTTTTTTGGTACGTAAAAACACTGCTTCGCTTGGATTGGAGGTTTATCCTATACTACATTTTTCTCAAAAAAGAAAAAAAAGAAAAGAAAAAAAGAAATGCTAGAGTCATTTCATGAGCATTTCATAACAAGGATTGTAACCCAAAATTAGGTTCATGACCTGAATCACACAGCAAATGATGTTTGTGTTTAGTGGGTTTTCGATGCAGCGGAGTGCTGGAATTGCCCCCAGATCAGCATCACTATCTGCATTTGGATGTGACATCATTACAATGTGGTTTTAAAAATAGACGCATTTTTTAAAACAGCATATCTAAATAGGGCTAAAAAATTATCAACAAATCTAATAACTCTCCAGCCAAAAACAATCTAAAACAGTAAAACCTAATAAGAGTTTTAATTATATATATACATCAATAAGGATATGAAATACGTTATTTTCCTCAAAAAAGAAAAAGAAAAAGAAAAACGTTATTATTTTCATTGTATCTTTCCTCTTGTACACCACTAATGTGATAGGGGCTAATATCCATCCGAAGCTGCTGTCATTTCACATTTGTTAGTGTCTTTCCTTGGGGCTTGATTTATTGCAAGTTCCTCAATTCTCGTGATTGTTTCGACAAGAGAGAATTGTAGGTTTTGATGATGCCAAAAATCGTCAGTAAGCCATATGGTCCTTACGTGCCCGAGACAACAACTGCGCAACACAGAAAAAGAAGACAGACCTTAAGAGAGTACCGATGTGGTACCGGCCAAATACCCTCCGAAGGTCAAGTTAGAGAACTTTCATAACTCTAGAGTGTCAGAGGTGAGAAAAATTATGCGTACCTTGGTTTGTGAGGGTCTTGGGCGGTTTTTTTTAGAAGCATAGGGTTGACATCTGTTCCATGGCTTAGAAGATCTTTCCTTGTGAGAGAGATCTTCTTTAATTTGTGTATCTTACGGAATCCTTTCCTTGTAGGACTCCCTTTGATTAGGGTTAATTGTGGGGCACAAGAGATTTCCTTATATACTCATGCGTGGAGGCCAAGTAAGGCCATGTCAGACTCGTCAAAGGTTCGCTTATCCCCTTCAGCTTCCTTCATTCAACTTCTTATCCTGTCTACATATTTTAGTCGTCTCGTTCAGGTGTTTGTTGACCTCAGGGTGCAGCCGTCAGCTTTGAGGTGGAACCGTTGACTTTATCCTATCGTTGTTTGTCCATGAATGTGCAAGTGAGGCCGACGAGTTCATTAGAACCGCCACCTTTGCCTAATATGGACGAGTTTATCAATATTACAAAATTACCCTTATCAGCTGCCCCCTACTCCTTAGCCCCGTCGACTTTCGCTAAAGGGTTACGGAGTTTAATTTGTAGCTTTTTATTATTATTATTATTATTATTTTTCGTTTATTCAAAAAAGAGAGGGCATTTATGGGTGATTCCTCGAGCAGCCTTTATTAAATGTTTGAACACGTGGCACAAACGGGTTGGCCTTGTTTCTAGACGAGGGTTTCGCTTTGTCTTCCGTGCATTTTTTCACCCTATATATGCCTCACCTCCTCCCCTCATTCCTCTTGTTTCAACCTTGCTGATCTTGAGAGAGAACTCGTCATTTTTGAATACCTTGCTTCCGTTAGCCTACTGATCTCGTCACCTTTGCTGCCATCGTCTCTTTGAGGCCTTCATTTTTCAAGGAACCGTTTACTTCGTAAGTTCTTTTCTTTTTACTCTTATCTTTTGTTTTCATTTCTCTAGTTGGTCGTTAATTCTGTAGTGAGGTCATTAACTTAGGTTCTTAGAATACCTCTGTCGCTTGTAGGTAGAATGTCTAGAGAAGCGACAAATGAACAGTCGTCAATCCGTGAGGGAGCGGGCTACAACGAGGTCTTCCAGTTAGGTAATGAGACCGAGGAGGGCTTCTCCTGGTCGTCAAAGAGGGAGACGTTAGCCTAATCTCCTGACGAGGAAGTGGAAAGTTGTAATGGAGGGGAAGGTGAGGAAGAAGTGGTAGGTGAGGGAAAAGACGAGAATGATGAGGGAGAAGAGGAGAGAGGATGCCGGGGGTGAAGATGACGGTGACGAGAAAATCTCCGAGGGAGTTTCAGGAAGCCCTGGGGATGGTCATACCCGTCCTTTTATTCTCCCTAAAATATAGACCGTTAATGACTTTATGCCGACGATGTCGGCCAAGGTTTTTAATACTTTATAAGTCCATTACCAAATTCCTGACCATATTCCAATCCATCTCCCTGGGAAGTTTAAGAAGTGCTACTTGGGGAGGATTGCGGACGTCAAAGTGTACGATGCCATGTTCGCGGCAGGATTGAGGCTGCCACTGACGGCACTACATCGTCCGTCAGCCAAGTTGCCCCCAATGCCTATAGGATATTTATTGGGGCTGAGGTCCTATGGGGTTGTTTAAGTGGTGGGAACTGTCACCTAACTCTTGACGAGTTCTTTTGGTGCTATCGTCCCCAACACATAATCTTGTCCCAAGGGATATACCACTTCGCTTTAAGGAAGAAGCTGAAACTGGTGTAAGACATGCCTAACTCTAATAGGAATTGGAAGGGCAGGTATTTCTTTGTCGAAGGGACGGACTGGGTGTGCCGTCAAGAAGAGTGGGTGACGATGCCTCATGGATTTGACAATACTTGGGGCATCGTCAAGGATTTAGGTTTAGTCTCGTCTACATCTCTCTTTTTCTTTAGTCATTTGTTTCAAGTTTCTAATGTCGTCTACCTTTCTCATTTTCAACTAGTGTTCGTCCACATATTACAGATGAGCAAGAAGCCTTTATCCATTGGGTCACAGAGATCCTGTTGGACGAGCGGAAGTGTCGGGACCTAATTACACTTGACACTTTGCACGCTTATTGCGAAGGTCCTGAGTCGATGCCAGTAGCTTGTAGATTAAACGCCTACTCCCATCAACGTAAGTTGTATTTATTCTTATTTTTTGTTGTCTTTATTCGTGGCTGCTTACTTAACGTCGTCACTTGTCCTTTGCAGAAATGGAGGCAGCCAGACAGAGGGCATTGGTGAGGGCGGTTGCAGTGTGTAAGAAAGAGGAGAAGGAGAAGGGGAAGGAAGGAGCGTCCTCATCGGCCCCTAAGGTCGCTGGAAAGGGTGCACCCAAGAGGAAGGTTGATGAGAAGGATGACCGTCCTTCCAAGAAAGTATTTGTCACCCCTAGGGATAAATTGCCCAAAAAGCCGTCGCCTCCCAAGCTAAGCCACGAAGCAGGCAAAGGATTAATGACGACGTTAGGCCCCGTCACCCAGGGAACTCGTCGTCTTCTCATGCACAAGGGATACGCCATGGAGATGGTTGAATCAATCATCAAGCAGACGGACGTGGACCCTTGTAATGAGTAAGAGACAGAGGACCTAGGGGCGTCAGGCCTTTTTGATCTCTCCAAGGTATGTTATTTTTCGTAGTCAACTTTACTTTATTGTTTATTCATCAACTGACAGTTGTGTTCCATTTTCAAGCATTGGTGCGTTGCTGAGGAGGGGGTAATCAGCCGTCTTAGGAAGCGTAATGAAAACTTGACGAACGAACAGGATTAGTACAAGGAGGCCTTTTGTACACTCAACAAGGAGGTGACGGAGCTGAACGAGAAGTTGAAAGAGGAGACCCGTTAGCGAAAAGTGGAGCAGGAGGCTAAGGCCGCACTGGAGAAAGAGCTGACGAGTCTCCTTGGGCAGGTGGAGATGGCCAGGGCAGACGCCGTGATAGAATTCAAGGCTTCACAGCCTTTTATTGATGCCTCTGCCGCCTACTATGGTGACAGGTTCGAGGAGTGCTTGAAATAGGTCAAGTTTGTTTACCCACAATTGGATTTATCCAAGGTCACCATGGACGACACCTTGCCATCCCTGCTGGAGACACCTTTTTTAAGGAGACCGACAACTCCACCCAGTCAGAGCGGGATCTAACAAATGATGGCGACGTTCTCGCCTAGCTCGCTGTAGATAAGCCTGTCGCTCCCTTGATCCCGTCCACTGAACCTCAAGACACTGAAACCCTTTAGCTCAGAGTGCCCAGGATCCTCCTACAAGCGACGAGTACCTTCAAGTCCACGACCCTTAGTTTAGATGTTTTACTTTTAGTAATAATTTGATATGTATTTCATCCAATTTTCAGACAATATTAAATGCCTGTTTTTTGGGCTTTGTTTGTAAAGACTTAACTTCATTTATTTTTATTTTAGATCCGTCGCTTTCAGTATGTGTGCGTTGCTTATTATTTGTTGTTATGTTTGTCCATCTATTCTTGCGTATGCTAGACTTTTGGTGGACTCGTCCATCTTTAGCCATGCAAAGAACTCGTCCTGTTTTGAGGACCGAACAAGAAACTCGTCCACTTATGGACTAATAAAATTGTTAACTTGTGGTCTTGGCAATTTTAAAGTTTCTTTGTAGACTTAACAAACCTGTCCACTTGGGGTCTTGGGATGAACTCGTCCATTTGTGGACTTGGTAATTTTGGGGCATCCTTATAGGATGAACTTGTCCACTTGTGGACTTGGTAATTTAAAGGCATTCTCATAGGATGAACTTGTCCACTTGTGGACTTAATAATTTCAACGCATCCTAGTGGGACGAGCTTGTCCACTTTGTGGACTTTGTATTGAGCTCGTCCACTTGTGGATGTAATAATGAAGCTTGTCCACTTGTGGACTTTGTTATAAAAGTAGTTTTGTAGAGACAAATAGATACACAGATTATGTTTGAATAACTCCTCCTATTATAAAAGCATGCATAAGTAGAAACTATTTTAAAAAGGGATAACAAAAAACTGCCCTTTGGGCTTAGAAAGTATTGTAGATAAAAATTAACTAAAAGAAATAAATAGGAAATGAGAAGTGATGCTCTTCATGCTGTCATCTACTGGTAGTATTTTCTGAGGTGCTCAGTGTTCCATGGATGGTGCAACTTCAGTCCGTCTAGTGTCTCTAGGTGGTAGGTGCCTTTCCTTTGCCATGAAGTGATTCTATAAGGTCCTTCCCAGTTAGGATTGAGCTTCCTTAGGGAGGGATCTCTAGTGGCGCTTATTACTTTCCTCAAGACGAGGTCTCCGATGTTGAAGTCTCTATGCCTGACTCTGGAGTTGTAGTGTTTGGCCATGAGGTCCTGGTATCGTGCTAGCTTTTGTTTAGGTGTCGCCCTGATTTCGTCCTCTAGATCAAGCTGTAGATGTATGGTCTCGTCGTTCCTTCTTTCATCTTAGTTGTCCACCCTGTAGCTTGTGAGTCCTACCTCAACTGGGATAATGGCCTCGCTTCCGTACTCTAATCAAAACGGTGTCTCCCTTGTAGGTGTTCTGGTTGTTGTTCTGTATGCCCATAGTACGCTTGGCAGTTCTTTAGGCCATATACCTTTTGCGCCTTCGACCTGAGTCTTGATGATTTTAAGTAAATGTGTGCAGCCAACCCACCAAAACTGACCCAACCCAACCCAACCCAACCCGTCGGGTTGGGTTGGTTTTTTGGCCTTGGTGGGTTGGGTTGGGTTAGAAAAAAAATTTTGATAGTGGGTCGGGTTAGGTTTGGGTCATAAAATTTCAAACCCGCCAAACCCAACCCGACCCACCCATATATTTAATATATATATATATATATATATATATATATATATATATATATATATATAAAATATTATATAATTAATAAATTTTTAAAAAATTAACCAGCTCTTCCTATCCTATATAAAAACCAATTAGTTCACACAAACCCTGATAAATTACTATTGTTGTTTAGCCATTAGTGTTGTTTGCCTTTAAGGAGTTACATTGATACTAATCTTTTGGTTTTTTTTTTTTTAATATATTAATATTTATATTTTTTTCTACTCAATTTAATAATAATAATAATAATTTGTCAAACCCATAGGTTCAACCCGACCCATGTGGGTTTGGTTGGGTTGGGTTGAATTTTTTTTGACCCATCATGGTGGGTTGGGTCAAAAAATCCCCTTAACCCAACCCAACTTGACCCATGTACACCCTTAATTTTAAGACAGGATCGGTTCGTGACCTCAACTTGCCTGTTGGCTTGAGGGTGGGCGGGGGACCAGTAGTGGTTCTTGATTCCCAATTGTGAGCAAAAATCCCAGAAGGAGTCGTTGTCGAACTGTTTGTTGTTATTTGAGACCAGGACTCTAGGGATCCCTTACCTGCAGACGATGTACCTCCAAACGAAGCTCCGCACGTTCTTCTCTGTGATGGTGGCCAAGGCTTCAGCTTCTACCCACTTCGTGAAATAGTCTATACTGACTATAAGGAACTTCAGCTGCCATATTGCTATCGGGAATGGGCTCATGATGTCTAGTCCCCACTGAGCGAATGGCCACAGGACTGTCATTGGGGTTAGTTCTTCTAACGACTGTCTAATGACGTTACAAAACCTTTGACATTTATCGCAGGCTTTGACATAAGTCGGGTATCCTTCTGCATAGTAGGCCAATAGTATCCAACTCGAATCAGTTTGTGTACCAATGACCACGACCCTGAATGGTTCACATAGACCCCTTCGTGGACTTCTCTTATAACATAGTCCGCTTCTTCGAGGCTTAAACATCTTAGGTATAGGCAGAAGAAGCCTCTCTTGTACAAGATGTCTTTTATCAGGATGAACAGTGTTGCTTGGACCATCAACTTTTTTGCTGCTTCCTTACCATCTAGTAATGCAACGCTTTTTGAGTAAGAGACTATTGGTGTGGTCCAGTTGCTTTTAGAACCTATCTCATGTACATCGAGGGGATCTATTACTGGTGAAAACTGAACGAAGAAAAGTACCTTGTCGGGGATGATCATGTGTTCTACTGATGCGGCCTTGATAAGACGGTCAGCTCGCTCATTCTCTCCTCTAGGGATTTGGACAATCTTGGCATGTAGGTCGTCCACCTTTCTCTTTACTTGTTCTAGGTACCTCTTTATCCTTTTGCCCTTACATTCGTAATCACTGTTTACTTGGTTTGTGACAACTTGGGAGTTGCAATGAATAACCACTCTAACGGCCCCTACCGCTTTAGCGAGATCTAGTCCTGCTACTAAAGTTTCGTACTTTGCTTCATTATTGGTAGTAGTGAAGTCGAGATGAACTATCCATTCAATCTTGTCCCCTTCTAGAGAACGAAGCACAATACCCGCTCCACTAGCCTGTCTTTTAGGCAATCTGTAGTATGTATACTCCACTAAGGATATTCTTCTACCCCTCGGCCTTCCCCGTTAGTGAATTCCGTAATGAAGTCAGCGACAACCTGCCCCTTAATGGCAGTATGCAGGCAGTACTATATGTCAAATTCACTCAACTTTATTACCCATAGTGCCAATCATCTAGCGACTTTAGGATTGCTTATAACTCGTCGTAAGGGCTTGTCAGTTAGGAGGATCACCGTGTGGGCTTAGAAGGATGGCTTGAGCTTGCGGGCTGCAGTAACCAAAGTGAAGGCAAGCTTCTCCATTGGTGGGTACCTTTCCTCTGCACCACGAAGTGCCCAGCTGGCCTAGCACACAGGCTTCTGCACCTTATCCTCTTCCCTGACTAAGGCCGCACTGACGGCGGCCGGGGATATAGCCAAGTAGAGGAATAATTCTTCCATTGGTTTTGAGGGACTCAGCAGAGGTGGGGAAGAGAGGTGGGGCTTTAGGTCCTCGAATGCCTGCTGACACTTAGCTGTCCATTCGAAAGACTTCTTCAGCGTGCGAAAGAAAGATAGACACTTATTCGTTGCCCATGACACGAACCTATTTAGTGCGGCTACCTTGCTGTTGAGACTCTATACTTCTTTTACGTTCTTTGGGGGTGTCATCTCTACTATGGCCTGGATCTTGTCTGGGTTGGCCTTGATACCTCTCTGAGACACCATGAACCCTAGGAACTTTCCTGCTGTCACCCTGAATGCACACTTTCCCAGGTTGAGCTTCATGTTGTAAAAAGAAAGGGTGTCGAAGGTTTCCCTGAGATCATCCAAATGATCATCCTCCTTTCGGCTTTTTACTAGTATGTCATCAACGTAGACTTGGACATTTCTTCCAATCTGGTGCTCTAACATCTTGTTCATGAGCCGCTGGTATGTCGCGCCCGCGTTCTTGAGGCCGAATGACATCACTTTGTAGTAGAAGAGGCCTTGGCTGGTAACGATCAAAGTCTTTTCCTTATCTGTTTCATCCATTTTGATTGGGTTATAACCTGAAAACGTGTCCATGAAGCTCAGTAACTGGTATTGGGCCGTAGAGTCTACTAGGACGTCAACCTGTGGGAGAGGGTAGTTATCCTTGGGGCATGCTTTGTTAAGGTCTGTAAAGTCCACGCACATTCTCCATTTTCCGTTGGCTTTCTTGACCATCACCATATTTGCCAGCCAGTCGGGGTAGTAAACTTCCCTGATGAAGCTTGCCTCCTACAACTTGTGGACTTCCTCTGTTATAGCTCAATCTCGTTCTTGGGCGAACACCCATTTCTTCTGACGGATGGGTGGAAAGGAGGGCGACGCATTCAACCTGTGCACCATGATTGAAGGGTCGATTCCTGGCATGTCTTCATGGCTCCAGGAAAATACATCCTGGTTCTCTTTAAGAAAAGTTGTGAGCACTTGGTGGACTGTCGGGCTGGCGAGGGTGCCAATCCTTGTTGTTCGATTTGGCCTGGAGTTGTCGAGAAGTATCTCCTCAAGTCTTTCAACAAGTTCTGCCACCGTCCGTTGCTCTTCTATTCTCATTGTCTGTACATGATTGTCCATCTCCAATATTGCGATTTAACACTCGCGTGTAGCCTCTTGATCTCCTCATACTTCTCCTACTCCATACTCGATGGGGAATTTGATCATTAGGTGGTAGGTCAAAGTTACGGCCTTCCACGAGTTGAGGGTAGGTCGTCCGAGGATGGCGTTATAGGCAGATGAGCAGTCGATAACAAGGAATGTAACATCTTTAGTGATTTGTTGAGGATAATCACCAACCGTAACAGGCAATGTGACTGCACCAAAGGAGTATAATTTGGTCCCTCCGAACTCAATGAGTGGGGCATTGGTCAGGATCAACCGTTCTTTGTTAATACTCATTTGTTGGAACACCGGGTAGTAGAGGATGTCAGTAGAACTTCCGTTGTCGACTAGGACCCAGTGTGTGTTGTAGTCTCTTACCCGTATGTTAACGACGAGTGCATCGTCATGCGGGTGGTGGAGGCGTCAAGCATCATCTTCTTAGAATTTGATGATGGGGTTGTCGATCCGTGCCATTTTTGGGACGAACCCTATCAGCTGTACGTTCTGGACCATTTTGAGGTAAGTCTTACAGGCCTTTTTGGACGAACCAGAGGCCGTAGTGCCTCCCACAATCATTCTTATATCTCTTATGGGCGGCCTAGGACGCTCATTCTCCTGTCGGGGAATTTGCTCTTGTGGTGGGTTCGTTTGTTCCTTATTGACGAATCTTTGCAACTTTCCTTATCTGATAAAAGCTTCTATTTGCTGCTTCAAGTCGTAGTAGTCGGTTGTGTCATGGCCATGGTCACGGTGGAAGTGGCAATACTTGTCTCTGGACCTCTTATTGGGATCTCCCTTCAACTTTTTGGGAAATGTCAAGGCCCCTTCGTTTTTTATTTGCATCAAGACTTGGTCAATCGGGGCAGTTAGCAGGTTGAAGCTTGTGAACCTCCCCGTAGGGGGCTTGGAGCGCCTATCCTCCCGTCATTCTTCGATCGTAGCCATCTTCCGCCCCTATCCTGCCGTACGTCCTCTTGTTTTTCCCTCTTCTTGGTCTTCTCTTTTCGGGCTAGTAATGCATCTTCCACGTTCATGTACTTCGTAGCCCTGTAGAGCACCTCCGACATGGTCTTTGGATCGTTCTTATATAAAGAAAATAGGAACTTACCCTTCAGTAACCCATTTATAAATATGGCCACAAGTATCTTGTTGTCAGTTTCATCAATTGAGAGTGCCTCTTTGTTAAAGCGGGCTATGGAAGACCTCAATGTCTCATCCTCTCATTGCTTAATGCTCATCAGGCATGCAGTAGACTTCTTATATCTGTACCTCTCGATAAAGTGCGAGGCAAACTGGGCGCTTAATTCCTTAAAGGTATCAATGGAGTTGGGCGTCAACCTGCTGAACCAAATCCTTGCGGGACCCTTTAGCGTAGTGGGGAATGCCCTGCACATGATCTCGTCCGCCACCCCTTGTAGGTGCATCAGGATCTTGAAAGACTCCAAGTGATCTAGGGGGTCCTTGGATCCGTCATAATTCTCCACTTGCGGCATACGAAACTTCGGTGTAAGAGGGAACAAAGTGACGAACATGGTGAATGGCGAATCAATTCGAAGGAACAAGTCATCCAGGTCACTCGACACCCATCCTCTAAGGGCGTTCATCATGAAGTCCATCCCTTCTTTCATCATCTGCATCTCCATAACCATGTGAGGTGCAGTTGTATCTGCGGCGGATGGACGGCTTATGTCTTGTCCCTCTGGTCTGCTTGGGGTGTTGCTACCTTCCGGCCCCTCTTGGTCCCTCCTATCAGCGTTGGTGCTTTCTTGGTCTTCCTCCTGAGTGTTTAGCCCCACGTTCTTTTGGCACAGCTGCTCTTCTAGATCATGGTTTTGCTTGGTGAAGCATTCCATGGCGGCAACGAGAGTTTGAACCTGTCTTTCAAGGGTGGTGGTGCGTGGTTCGTCTCTGTGAACATTGTTGGTGGTCGCCATCGAGCAAGTAAGCACCATACAACTCTTTGTCCGGGGAGCGATAGTATGGCTTACAAGTCATTTCTCTTTCCCACAAACGGTGCCAACTGATGATGCTGAAAATCATTAGTAAGTCACACGGTCCTCACGTGCTTGAGACAATACCTGTGCAACACAAAAAAAGAAGACAGACCTTAAGAGAGTATCGGTATGGTACCGGTCAAATACCCTCCGAAGGTCAAGTTAGAGAACTTTCACAACTCTAGAGTGACAGAACTGAGAGAAATTATGCGTACCTTGGTTTGTGAGGGTCTTGGGGTTTTTATAGTAGCATAGGGTTGACATTTGTTCCTTGGCTTAGAAGATATTTCCTTGTGGGAGAGATCTTCTTTAACTCGCGTATCTTACGGAATCCTTTCCTTGTAGGACTCCCTTTGATTAGGGTTAATTGTGGGGCACAAGAGATTTCCTTATATACTCATGCGTGGAGGCTAAGTAAGTAAGGCCATGTTAGACTCGTCAAAGGTTCGCTTATCCCCTTCAGCTTCCTTTTGTCAACTTCTTATCCTGTCTACATATTCTAGTCATCTCGTTCAGGTGTTTGTTGACCTCAGGGTGCAACCATCAGCTTTGAGATGGAACCGTCGACTTTATCCTATCGTTGTTTGTCTATGAACGTGCAAGTGAGGCCGACGAGTTCATTAGGACCGTCGCCTTTGCCTAATATGGACGAGTTTATCAATATTAAAAAATTACCCTTATCAAGTTGCTTACAATTAAGATCAGTTTCTATATATCTTACTCTCTTTATATATTGCTTCACATCTTCATATGGTGTTGCTTAAAATATTTACTGGCATGAATTCACTGTTGATTATACTAAATTGGGCATTGAAGAATATATATTCATTCCATCATGCTAAATATTTAGCCTTGCTAAACGTATTTCTTCACCTTAATTTCTTATGCTTCATAACCTCAATTACTTGAACATGAAAATATTCTTTTTCTTTTTAATTCGCTATCTCCATCACTCATTATACCATCTTTTTTTGCCTAAGAGAAAACGCAACGGTCGTAGCCAATGAATAATCCATTGGCGTGAGTACTAAACTCAACTATTCCAAAAGAACCCAAGCCTAATTGTTAAATCATAAAAATGCACACATGTCATGGCCACAAAAGACCCCAAACAAATGACTAATTGTTTCTTATCAGGGCAAAGTTTGACGTTAATTCTTTGTCCTTTTTACTTTACTATAATCATTCACATAAGTTCGTGCAAAAATTCTTGTTTATTTTATTATAAGAACCTTTAAAAAATTTTTTTTTTACCAAACCAATTTTCTAAAACCCCAACATCAAATTATATATTCTAAACTCTATTAATTAAAATATCAAATTTTCATTTTTTAAATTGTTTCTTTTTCTTCACACACCATAATCACCATTTACTTTCTTTTGTCATTTTCGAGATACGTAAAGAAATAATAAAAAACTAATATGCACATGAATAGTGCCGGTGCAAATTTTTATAAGGGTAAATTTCACAAACCTACCATAAGGTTTGTGATAATACTAATTTAGTCCTCAAAAGACTAATTTATCCCTGACTTTTTTTTCCTCCTCTTCTTTCCCTTTCTCTCTTTTGTCTCTGTTCCTTTTCCCCTCTTAAACTCTTTTCTCTAAGTTCTCTCTCTCTCTAAACACTAAACCCAAATAAGAAAATACCCGTTTCAAAAACCAATCTTTTTTGTCTTCTTCTTACTTGCTAAAAATCACGATTGACTGGTTGGTGGCATTGGAGAGAGATGGTGGCAGGTTTAAGGAGGTTGAAACCAATCTTCTTTGTCTTCTTCTCGCTCACCGGAGATCATGATCACTAGCTGGTGGCGACAGAGAGAGATGGTGGCAGGCTTAATGAGGTTGGGTCTAGGAAATCGCACCATGGCCGGAGCGTGGCGGTCAGGGATGTGGTGGTGGACATTGTTGAGGAAAAAACTGTAATTTTACATAATGAAGATGGTTTTGGTCTTGCTAGCTTGCTCTGGATATGTCTCTAGGGTTGTGTCAAGACTCAAGTTTCAAGGCTTGATCTTTGGGAGATGAAGAAGTTTCTTTTGAGGATCCTTCCGACTGTTGACCACCTTTATATTGTCAAATTTCTTGCTTCCTAAGTCATATTTGGTTTGTTAGTATTTATTAGATGAAATTGCCATTTATATCCTTTGAGAAAATTTTGGTTTTATCCTTTAAGCTTTGCTGGGCTGTGGGTTTTGCCAGTTAGAGAGAGAGAGAGAGAGAGAGATATCTGAAAGAGAACTCAGAAAAAAAGAGTTTAAGAGATGAGGAAATGAAGAGAGATAGAAAAGAGAAAGGGAAAGAAGAGAGGAAAAAAAAAAGTTAGGGATAAAGTTGTCTTTTGAGGACTAAATTGGTAGGTTTTAGAATGTTTTGGACCTAATTGGTATTATCACAAACCTCAGGGGTAGGTTTGTGAAATTTACCATTTTTATAATTATTGTAACTTTGGATGAGTTTTGCACAATTTTACATAAGCTAATATGGGTGGTTTTTGGGGTTGGTTGGGCAAAATATTTTCTTAAGCTATTTTGCACAAACTGATGCAAGTTTTCTATGAAATTAGTGAAAATAATGTGACGAACAAAGAAAAATGGTAATTATGTTTAAAAGTTTGACTCCAAATATGTTTAAAACTATTTTTCCAGCAATTATGTGGATTATAAGATAATTAATGTGAAATATTTAAACAATTCACTTGACTTATTAAAAAAGTCATGGGCATAAAACTATAAATGGACGGTCTCTTTAATTGTCACATAATAGGTTGGAATAAGATAGCTTGATACATATTTGGAGCCAAACTTTTTCCTTCTCCAAGTGCCTAAATGTATCTCTATCACTTTTTGTTAATTCATTCTACTCCAAAATATTATGTGGTAACTTTGTAGTTAGTATATTTCTACCATCTTTTCTATTGTTCTACATTTTCTTCTTTATATATATTGCTTAAATAATGTCTTATTTATTTATTTTATTTTTTATATTTATAATGCTTAAATAATGTCTTGCACATATTAGTTGGGAAATATACCATTTATGAAGTATACACAATATTTGTATCCATATTTACTCCAAAATATTATTTGGTAACTAAGTAGTATATTTCTATGATGTTTCCTACCATTATACATTTCCTTCTTAATTTATACTCCCTCCGTTCCAATTTTTTTGTCTTCTATACCATTTTGAGATGAGTCCAAATATTCTGTCACACTCTTCTTACTCCACTATATACTCCACAAATAAAAACATGCCACATGTCCATCTATTTTATTAAATGTTAAATTTATGCCTTCTATTATTTCAATTACCTAAATATGATGGGTTATTTTTTTTTATTTATAGGAAATTGAAATAATAGAAGGCATAAATTTAGCATTTAATAAAATAGATGGACATTTGGCATGTTTTTATTTGTGGAGTATATAGTGGAGCAGGAAGAGTGAGATAGAAGACCAAAATATTGTCCCGTTTCTAAAATTAAAAACCAATAATTTACTAATACTCTTATTATGCCCCTACTTCATTTCCAAAACCATTTTTGATAAATTTATTTAAGGGTAGTTTTGGAAGCTTATATATTTTTATATAATGGACAATGAAATAAATTTTATTCCCTTAAAAAGTTGGATTTTTGAAATAAGACAAACAAATTGGGACGGAGGAAGTATTAGTCAATAACTTGTGCAATGCACACAAAAATTTATTAAAATATGATTTTATCTATATATATATATATAATCTCTTTTATTTTGTATATAAATATGAAATTTGACAATTATGATATTTATTTTGATTGTGATTTTATAGGAAATATGATAATTATGGTATTTATTATGATTTTATTTTTATATAAAACTATTAAATATTTAATTATGGTAATTATTAATAGATATTTGTTATGATTGTTTGTATAATGAATTATCTATTCTATCATTTAATTAATGATTTAAATATAGAATAGAATTTAAATAAATTAAAAAATATATATTAGGCTATTGATGTGTAAAGTGTTTTTAGTATTGCACATATCAGTTGGGAAATATACCATTTATGAAGTATGCAAAATTAAAGTTATTTTTTAAAATGAAACTTATGCATTACAATAAGTTTGAGTGTAACACACTTAAGAATAAATTATTCCATACATTCATCCTTCTCTTATATAAATGAGTCTCATGTGCAAGACCCACGCGTAAGGTCCACTTTTCTACAAGAGGAAGGTGTGATGCATTGGGTATGCTAAATAATTTCACTCATTTAAGTGATGGGACAACAAACAAAACAAATTTATTATTATGACAAATATATTTGAGAAAATTATATTTTATTTCATATGATTTGGAAGTCTAAAAAATCATGCAGTTTCAAAAGTGCAAATTACAGGGGTGTTTGGTACTGATGTTTAAATAATAATTTTTAGTGTCTAAATAATACTGCACGTATTTTCACATATTTTTTCACTCACACATATTTTCACAAAATATCAACAACGTTACAAAAAATCTCTTACTCAACGGGTCCTAGTTTTCAATATTTCAAAAAGTAAAATAATAAAACCCCAAAGTTAGTTTGGCATATTGCAGTTGTTGGTTTTTTTTTGGAAAGATAAGAGGAAAAAAAATTAACAAGTTAGCTTTATTTTTCAAAAAAGAAAAATATAGTTTAATTGGTTTAAGGTGTGATAAAAAGATTTAGGAAAAAATTTGGTAGTTGTCAAATAGGCACTTTGACATTGCATGACCTGATATGTAATTTGCTATTTTTTAAAATATCAAATTTAATTTATTACTCTTAAAATAATATGATTTAATTTGTTAATTTTTAAGACCTCATGGTTTAATTATCAAGAGCTGTCTAGCCATTCCTATCAAAATAAAATAAAATAAAGAGCTTTCTAGCCATAGTCTTATTTATTTATTTATTTTCGATAACAAGGATAAACGGCAGTCTTTCTTTCATCTTTTACTAAAGGGTAAATCCGGCAGAATTCGGCCTTATATTTATCCAATTCTGATAGAAGTAAAAAACGGGAATGGAATAAGTGGGGCCAGACGTAGGGCCCAGGCTATTAGCAACAAAAATCGAGTAATCACCCGTGAAAAAGAAATAAAGGCGACTGACGCATCAAATGACACAATTTTGTATTATAACTCAAATATATGATTGGTTAGGATTAGTAAAAATGTGTCTCCACATAATTTAATATAACTAAAATTTTGTTAATGTGTGCCTTAAGGACACACAATAATTTTTATTTAAAAAAAAAAATTCTTGAGAATTGAAAAAGTATTAACAACTTTTTCAATTTTTAAAAAAATATTTTCAAAAATAAATAGTGTTAACGTGTGTCTTACAGACACTCATTAACCGGACCTATATAATTATTTTACTAATTATAACTTATCACATTATCCGGGCCTTATATAACTATTTTACTGATTATAACTGATCACGAGGTAAGTTGTGGTCATTATACGTTGTGATAGCACAACTAATGAAAAAGGCACGAAGCGTATTACCAAAAAATTAAAGAAAGTCACTAGCTGAAATAAGTTGCGTGTTTGGTAATTACCACCAAAAGCATGGGCAAACCCAAAAAACACGACAATCTCAAAAAGCAAGCGAGTCCTACTCCTAGCCCCGTACGGTACGATACTTGGTATTCAAAATATTTCCTTTCCCCCACACAATAGGTACGGAATCCAAACCAAATTCAACGAAAAGGTTACTACCGTAATTCAGTAAAACTCCCCTACCTGTCTCCCATCACAGGATCTACAGCCCTTTCGATTCGACACGTGGCAACCGACTATTAGGTCATCGTACTATATACGAATATTCCTTCACAACATTCCGGAACCCTTTATTAAAACCCTCTCACAAAATTTCTTTACTCTTCGTAAATCTCAAAAAACACACCCACCAAACAACTAGTACTAATGAGCGAAGCACTACACAGAAATTACCAGGTAAGCGAAGAGATCGGACGGGGACGATTCGGCGTCGTTTTCCGCTGCCTCTCGCCTGTTAACGGCGTCTACTACGCCGTGAAGTCGATCGAGAAGAGTCTAGTCTCGGCCGACTCACTCGACGCCCAATGCTTGTTAACGGAGCCCAAGATCCTTCACCTGTTGTCTCCGCATCCAAACATCATCAACCTCCACGACCTGTACGAGGACGAAACGCACCTTCACATGGTGATCGATCTTTGTTCTTCGTCCGATCTTCACCACCGAGTCGTGACTCGCCGAGTTATTCCTGAGCCCGAGTCGGCTTCCATTATGTGTCAGCTTGTTCAAGCTCTGGCCCACTGTCACAGTCTCGGCGTGGCCCATCGTGATATAAAACCTGATAACATACTGTTCGACGATCGGAACCGACTTAAACTCGCGGATTTCGGATCCGCCGAGTTTTTCAAGGAGGGGCAGCTCATGAGCGGTGTGGTCGGCACGCCGTATTACGTAGCGCCTGAGGTTTTGGCCGGGAGGGATTACTGTGAGAAAGTCGATGTGTGGAGTGCCGGTGTCGTTTTGTACATTATGCTCGCTGGGTTTCCGCCGTTTTATGGGGACTCGGCGGTGGAGATATTCGACGCTGTGCTCAGGGCTAATCTGAGATTTCCGGCTAGGGTTTTCGGCTCGGTTTCCTCTGCGGCTAAGGATTTGCTCCGACGGATGCTCTGTAAGGATGTTTCTAGAAGATTCTCGACCGAACAAGTTCTGAGTAAGTGTCTTGTCAAATTTCTTTGCAGCCAAACAGGCCTTTTTTTTTTTTTTTTAATAAAAATTAATTTAATTGTAATTAGTGATAAAGTAATTAATATATATCAACTGAAACGAGAGAAATTAGTGCTCCAAATTAGGAACCGTTTTAGGTATTAACGATTGATTTTTTTGTGTGCGCAGGACACCCATGGATAACAAGTGGAGGAGGTGCGAGAACAGTGGCTGATCTAACTTGATGGAGCAGTGAAGAAGAAGAAATTAATATGAACGAAGCATAATTAGAGATATGTAATACAAAGTTTTTGTAAAAAGTGTGCGCCACAACAACAAGTACTAGTACAAAGCGGTGAAAACACTAGTGTACATGTGATCGAAGCTCTTGTAGATATTTTTTTCTTTATTTTAATGTATGCGTGAGGAAGATATATAGGCAAAAACAGAGTGAGTGAGAGTGAGAGTGAGAGTGCGAGAGAGAGAGACTTTGAGTTTGAGTTTGAGAATGAGCGCTTTATGCTATGGAATGCATGAGTCTTTCTGGAGTGTTTTTTTTTTTTTTTTTTTTTTTTTAATTTGCTCCATCCCCTTTTCTTGTGAAGATAGAAGGGGATTAATATGTTCGATTATGTTAATATAATGTGAATATGTGATGAAAGTTTCGGAGTTTCTTATGACCTTGTTTGTCAATTTGTTTGCTGATTAGTTACAGTTAATCTTGTTTTATCCTTTATTAATTGATTGAATTTTTTATTTTTTATTTTTTATCAAAATCCTACCTGCTCATCCTTAATCATCTTTGTTTTTAGCTGCGTACTTAAAAATAAAAAATAAAAAATAAAAAACTTTTGGGCAAACCGTACTTATATAATATATATATATATATATATATATCCGGATGAAACAAAAAAAGGGTGACCACTGGATTAGGGTTTGTTATCAAAATTGAGATAAGGGCATCGCAGTTCGCACCCCCACATGGGCTCCAGAATAGTACCAGTGCTCTAGTCGGTTAGACTAGACTGTGATAACCAACGTGTCAAACAAATTCTGAATACAGATAAGCCACGCCACTCATCCCGGAGCTCAAGTTAGTTTTTGTTTAGGAAATTTTATTTTGATTTAAAAACAAGTTAAATAAAAATATAATTGTAATTAGATTTTTTTGTTTTTCAAGAAATTGTAGAATGTAGATAAGCTAAATATTGGCATATCAATTTTTTTTTGGAATCCATATGACGGGATTTATAAAAGAAAAATAATGTAAAAAAAATAGTAATGCTATAGATACAATTTTTATTATTATAAATTATTGATGTGGTGAGTGATTATTGGTAAATTAAAAAATAATATTAATAGTGAGTTTAGATGAAAACTATATGAAGTTAATCATATCATCAATTTATAAAAATATTGTAAAATAATCTGTGGTTGTAACTTACTCATTTACAAACCATATTTTACAACTTGTAACAAGCTTATTATGTGTGGGTTTGGATAGAAAGTTTAGTTGCGGTGCGTTTTTCTCTTGCGCGTTTTCTGTGTTTTTTTTTTTTTGACTTTGTGGGACAAAAATTACTATGCATGAACAATGTGTGCACTGTTCACGCACTGTTCATACACTGTTTACACATTAAAAAATATTAAAAATGGGTCTCACGGTACTATTCACACATTTAAAAGTTATTTTGCTACAATGTTTTCAGTAACAATAAGTTTTCAGCAACTTTCAGCAACAATAAGTTGTATCTAAATAGACCCTATATCATTGGGTTCGGGGTTGACTGAATAATGATTTGTAATTAAAAAAATTTGCTAGAAACTAGATTCAAAACAAATCAGCAGATTTGTTTTCTATTTCCCAAGTAAATATAGGAATTAATTAGTTCAAGATTTTTCACAATAAAAAAGAATAGATAAATGTTGTTGTTTCCTCAACTTTTTAGTCCTTTACTTATAAGACATAAAAGATAAATAAAAAAGGAATAGGGTTCATTCAAGTCCTATTTGATTTCTTTTTTAACAGTCCCACTTGAGGTTTTGCTTTAGTTCTTTAGGTGGGACCCCACAGCCCCACTTCTTCGATGCATGTTGTTGTCAGTGTTTTCGTAATCGAAACATTACAGTTAAAGCGATCCGAAACATTATTATGTGGCCCGACAAGGACGCTAATTGAACTACGCAAATACAACAAAAATTTCCATGCTAAAGCGATTCTCCCAAATTAAATTCCTACTGAATAAGGGGAAACATATAAATTTTAATTGGATGATTTGGCGAGATTTAATAAATTTAAACACGAAAAAAAAAAAAAAGAGAAAAAAGAAATCTTATCTCTAAAATTTGTGAAGAAAAGAGATCAAATAAATTAAGAAGTTAATTGATACGAGATACAATTATAAAATGAGAAAGTTAGGTAAATTTAAATAATTAAAAAAAAAAAAAAAAGGTACACACCTTTATAGTGACGTGGTCAAGTCCCATTTCGTGACTTGCCAACAGAAATATCCGTGGCACGGTGCCATTGGGTGGAGAGGTGTGGTTGGTTTGAGGTTCAAAATTCAATGTTCTGCCTAAAACTGCGTATTCGTTACAATCAGAGATGACTCAATACTTTGAAAAGGGGTCTTCAGTCTTCCCCAATTGACACACACAATATGGAAATGTTCCGTTCCGTGGCACAAATGTCTTCCCCAACGTGTTAGATGCATTTTTTCGCATTGAAATTTGGAAGAGAGTCAAGCTGTCTCGCTCTCGCGAAGAAGAATATTCCTTTGGAAGTTTTTTATTTTTATTTATTTTATTTATTTTTATAGAAGAAATTCTAATTATATATGGTTATAAGCCATGTGGCTAATCTATTGTTTGAATTTAATTTCCTAAATATTACTATATGGTTATTCTTTTTCTTTTGTGATTTTTTTTCAATATATATATATATATCTTTTATGATTTGAGATAAAAGTATGAGTTGATTTTTTTATTATTATTTATTATGATATGATTTGAAAGAAGGGTATTATTTGATTTTTATTTCATAGTCATGATATGATTTGAATTTATAGCATTGGCTGAGTGATTAGTGTTCTTATGATAACGCCAAGACTTTAATTGAATTTTTATGTAGGTTAGATTTAAATTTAGATCTCTTATTTGACGATAAGTAACAGTTGAACTAAAAAAAACTCACTTAAAGTTTGGTTATTATTGAGGTATACACTCTCTGCCCACGCCAGGAACAATAAATGGTACTTGGCCATGTTCATGAATAAGCAACAAAATGACCCTTCAAGGCATCCATAAAACTAAGCTAACTACACACCTCATCCATTTGCTTGTTTTCTTTCGTGGGTCGATATCATTACAATGGCCCAACTGTGAAGAAATTGTAATATTTTTTTTTTCGTTTTCATTTATCAATTAATTATGATGGTGAACTAAAAATTGAATCAACTCTAATTCATCCATGAGAGTCGTCTAGGTCAGGAAGATAAGAATGGTCATCCTTAGTAGGACGGTCGTCCATAGGCATGAGGGTCGTCCATTAGGAAAGCGCCTGGACAACCCCCAACACTTGGAAAATTTTCAGAAGGATTTATCTACAAAAGCTAGCGAATCGAACCACGTGTACTATTTTGAAACATGAGCAAGATCCTGGTTCATCGCTATAACTTCCTACTAAGTATTTCACTTCCAATGACAGTTGTAAAAGATAAGATTGAACATTCTAACTCCTATAGTAGTTATGGAAGTTAAGTCTGAACATTCTAACTTCCTCAAATATTGGAGAAGTTACGAGACAAGTAACCACTCCAAAACACACTATATAAGCACTCATCCACATCAAATGGAAGTAAGTTCTCACTACTAATAAAGTTGGAATTCTAACGTTCCAGAGAAAAAACTAATTTAAGCATCGGAGTGTTCTTTGATGGTTCATCCCGGTCACCTTTGATCTTGTGTCTTTTTCTTTTCAAGCCTCCCAAATAATCACTAGTTCATTGAAGCCCGAAGCATTCAACCTACTGATTTTCTTTGCATCATTAGTTGGCACCGTCTGTAGGAAAGATTAAATTTGCGTTTTGCAATTTTTTTTCTTTAACAAAAGGCTGCATGGTTAGAATAAGATCAATGGCCACTAGTCCATGCCACCAGAAGAGTGGGAACGCTTCTAGTCATCCTAACTGTGATCGCCAATCAACACCTGTCATGCAACCACCTTCAATACAACAAGTACAATCCATGGCGGCAGTCATGGCCGAATTAACACGTCAAAATCAAGAGTTGACCAGGGAGATTACTCTAAGGAGACAGCGTCATGAAAGATATGTGGAAGGACAAACCCAGAGTCAAGAAGTTAGAGAAGGAGAAAACGTTGAACGTGAGAACTGGTCAAGGGGTACCACTTCATGAAGAGTGCCACACTTGGAGAGGGAGATGGATCAAATAAGGAAGGCCATGGACGAGATGAGGGAGAACATTAGAAGGGCAAATCTCGTCGATGATTTAGTTCATCGAACTGATTCCCCTTTTGTGGCTTCCATCAACAGCCATCCCCTGCCTTCTAAGTTCAAGATGCATTCCTTGGACTCGTATGATGGAACGCATGACCTGTGTGATCATATCACAACGTTCAAGACTTCGATGTACCTTCAAGGGGTTCTAGACTAGATTATGTGTAGGGCCTTCTCTACCACCCTTAAGGGGCCAGCACAAGTGTGGTTCAGCAAGATACCTCCAAACACCATGAGTTATTTCAAAGAATTGAGTAAGTTGTTTGTTAACAATTTTATCGGAGGACAAAGGCATAAGCGCTCCTCGTCCAACCTGTTAACCATAGAGCAAGGGGAAAATAAAAGTTGGCGGTCCTTCATTACTCGTTTCAACAGGGAAGCTCTGACGGTAGATGAGATGGATGACAAGTTGTTATTGGCAGCTTTCCATAATGGAGTTAATTCCGATTTATTCATCCATAAACTCTATGAGCAAGAGCCTCAAACCATGGCTGAACTCGTCCATTTAGCCCAAAGTTTCGTGAATGTAGAGGATGCAATAATAGCCAAGAAGAGGAAGAAAGCCGAGCGACTGGAAGAAGATCTCTCGCATCATCCAGAATAGAGCCCTTGTCCAAAGAAGGCCCAGATAAGAGAGAAGAAGGATCGAGACAACAAGAAGGCAGGTTTGTCCTTAGGAAGGAGTTAGCACTACACGCCCTTGAATGCTCCACTTGATCAAGTACTTATGCAAATCAAGGATGACCCATCCTTGAAGTAGTCAGAGAAGATGAAGGAGATCCCAATAAGCGCAACAAAAACAAATATTGTCGCTTCCATAGAGAGCATGGGCATGACACAAACAAGTGCTATGATTTAAAGTAGCAAATAGAGAATCTTATCAGATAGGGAAAGTTGAGACATTTTGTTGGAAGAGATCATAAAAATGAGAAGTTGAAAGAAAAGGTAAAAGAGTCATCACGGCCCCCACTTAGAGAAATAAAGGTTATTATAGGAGGTACTTCAACAGAGCGATCTTCCAAGTCAAGAAAGACGTATCTCAAGGTGGTACAAGATGTCCAACTCTCTAGACGATCACCAAGGATGAGGGGGACAGACGAGCTAGCCATTATGTTCACAGACGAGGATGCTGAAAGAATCCATCACCCATATGACGATGCAATCATCATCACTTTACTCATCGCAGATTATACAACTAGAAAGGTGTTGGTGGATAATGGAAGTTCAGCAAACATCTTGTATTACCCAGCCTTCCAACAAATGAGGTTCGGATGAGATCAACTTTTTTCAGTATGTTCGCCCTTGTTGGGATTTGGAGGAATGAAAGTGCAACCTGTAGGCATCATTACATTACCTGTGGTGGTGAGATCATACCCACAACAGATAACCAAGGAAGTGAATTTCCTTGTGGTGGATTGTTCGTCTTCTTATAACGCCATCATTGGAAGGCCAACTTTGAACAGTTGGAAGGCAGTAACATCTACCTACCACCTATCAGTCAAATTCCCTACAAGTACGAGATAGGACAAGTGCAAGGAAATCAGTTAGCAGCAAAAGAGTGTTATTTAGCCATGTTGGCTGTGGACGAACACATGCAGACAATGAACATTGAGGAGAGAAGGGTTGTTGCAGAGTCCACCGAAGTACTGGAAGACATTCCTTTGGAAAATAATAACCCTGAAAAGTTTACAAGGATTGGAGGAAGCATGGAAAAGAAGACAAAGTAAGACCTTGTCCAGTTTTTAAAGAATAGCATTAATGTGTTCGCATTGAGCCATGAGGACATGCTAGGCATTAACCTAAGTGTCATTACCCATCGTCTAAACGTGTATCCTTCCTCCAAGCCTGTACGTCAAAAGAAAAAAGTGTTTGCTCTTGAACGAGATAATGCCATTAAAGAAGAAGTCCAGAAATTGACCACGACAAAATTTATCCGGGAAGTTTATTACCCGGACTGGTTGGCTAATGTGGTGATGGTCAAGAAGGCTAATGGAAAATGGAGGATGTGCATGGACTTCACCAATTTGAACAAGACTTGCCCCAAGGATAGCTATCCATTACCACGCATTGACCAACTGGTGGACTCAACTGTGAGTCATAAATTGCTAAGGTTCATAGACGCCTTCTCAGGTTACAATCAAATAAGGATGGACAAGGTGGATCAAGAGAAGACATCCTTCATTACCAGTCAAGGCTTGTTTTGCTACAAGGTGATGCCCTTCGGTTTGAAAAACACGGGGGCAACTTATCAAAGGCTGGTTAACCATATGTTTTGTCCACAGATTGGACGAAATGTGGAAGTTTATGTGGATGATATGCTGGTAAAGAGCTTGGATGAGGAAAAGCATCTGGACGACCTTTAAGAGACCTTCGTTACGCTTAGACAATATGACATAAAGTTGAATCCGAGCAAGTGTGCCTTTTGAGTTTCGTTAGGAAAATTTCTTGAGTTCATGGTTTCACATAGGGGAATTGAAGCAAATCTTGATAAGATTCAAGCGATTCTGGCTATCGAACCTTCAAGGAATATCAAAGAAGTCCAATCTCTCACTGGGTGAGTTGCTACCCTTAACAGGTTCGTCTCAAAAGCTACTAACAAGTGTTTACCATTTTTTAAGGTTCTTAAGAAGGCATTTGAATGGACGGACGAGTATCAAAAGGTATTCCAAGACCTTAAGACCTACCTCATAACAGCTCCTCTCCTATACTCATCTATACCAGGTGAAGAATTATACTTGTATGTGGCAGTGTCTCCACATGCAGTGAGCTCAGCATTAATTAGAGAAGAAGGGAGGATACAGAAGCCTGTTTATTATACAAGCCAAGCGTTAAGAGGAGCGGAAGGAAGATATCCCATGATAGAAAAGTTAGCCTTTGCTTTGGTCACAGCTTCTAGGAAGTTACGACATTATTTTCAAGCTCATGTCATCAACGTTTTGACAGATCATCCACTTAAGAAGGCGATGAACAGGTTGGATACTGCGGGAAGACTAATCCAATAGGCCGTAGAACTTAGTGAGTTTGATGTTAGATACCAACCAATAAGTGCGATAAAAGCTCAAGTATTGGCAAATTTCATTGCAAAATTCACACCTAACCATGGCGGGTTAGATGAGGTTGATGGAGCTCAAAAGTGGGTCGTCTGTGTAGATGGTTCATCCACATTATATGCAGGAGGAACTGGAGTTACGCTAAAATCCCTTGAAGGGGACAAGTTGAATATGCATCTCGTCTACAATATCAAACAACCAATAATGAAACTGAATATGAAACTCTCCTTAAAGGGTTGGAATTGGCTAAGTCCTTAGGGGCAGAGTCAATAATCGTCTAAGGAGATTCTCAGTTAATCATAAATCAAGTAAATGGAATGTGTGAAGCTAAGAAAAACTGTATGAAAAGGTATCTAGATAAGGTGAAGCGGCTAGTCAAAAAGTTTAAAGAAGCCGATTTTGTTTAAGCCCTAACGCAGGAAAACATGGAAGCAAATGCTTTAGCAAAAGCAGCTTCAGCAGAGGGGGCTATGGTCAAGCATGACAAAGTCCAATATATGCCAAGCATAGAACTTCAAAAGGTACAACAAATTGAAGGAGAAGAAAATTAGATGACTCCAATAGTAGTTTACCTTAAAGATGGAAGGCTTCTAGAGGACAAGAACGAGGCTAGAAAGTTGAGGATCAAAGCTGTCAAGTATGTCCTCATAAACGAGGTATTATACAAAAGAGGCTTCTCTCAACCTTACTTAAGGTGCTTAGCTCCGAACGAGTCAAACTATGTGTTGAGGGAAGTTTATGAAGGAGCATGCGGAAACCACTAAAAAGCAAGAGCACTAGTCCATAAAGTCGTCCGTGCAAGTTACTACTGGGCAACTATTTAAGCAAATGCTAAGGCTTATGTCAAGGTGTATGACCAATGTCAATGCTTCAGCAACGTCCCTAGACAACCATTGGAGTATCTTAAATCGATGATGGCCCCATAGCCCTTTGCACAGTGGGATTGGATATCTTAGGTCCCTTCCACTTGGAACTAGGCAGATGAAGTTTTTGGTAGTAGGAATCGATTACTTTACTAAGTGGGTGGAAGCCAAACCCCTAGCAAAGATCACACACCAAAATGTCAAAAATTTCGTTTGGAAGAACATTGTATGCAGGTTTAGGGTACCTAAAGTACTAGTGTCAAACAATGGATGGCAATTTGACAACACATCTTTGAGAGACTTTTGCAAGCAATTTGGAATCAAGAATCCTTATTCCTCACCCTTCCACCCGCAAGCAAATGGACAAGTAGAAGTCATAAACCGATCCTTGATGAAAATCATCAAGACTCAGCTTGAGGGGGCAAAGGGAGTATGGCCAGTTGAGCTACCAAGTGTTCTGTGGGCTTACAAGATGACTGTGAAGACCTCCATAGGGGAAACTCCTTTCAAACTAGCCAATGGAAGTGAAGCAGTGATACCTGCAGAAGTGCATATGGCAAACCACAGGGTGATGAAGTATCGAGATGAGGATAACGAGTTGCAATTTCATCTCAACCTTGATCTAATAGATGAGGTAAGGATGAACACCGAGCAAAGGACAGCGAGGTATAAAAACCTTACGGCTAGACAATATTATGCAATGGTGAAACCCAGGAGCTTCAACATTGGAGACCTCGTCCTAAAAAGGGTCTTTTTGGCAACTAGAAACCCAGCCTATGGGAAACTGGGACCTAATTGGGAAGGACCCTACAGGATTATTAATTCCAAGAGACAAGGATCATATTACTTGGAAGCCTTGGACGGAATAAAGCTTGAGCATCCCTGGAATGTTGAGCACTTAAGGAGATATTATCAGTAGGATATCAGCCTGGACGAGTGTTATCCTAGACAAGGTCATTCTAGACATTGTGCTCACCCTGGACAAGCTGAACTTATGTGTTGATTTCTATTACTTGCATTTACTTGTGTTTGTTATAAGTAATATATGTTGTGTTTCAATTCTCTAAAGGTGCATTAGTTTTTGAACTGTGCGCTGTTTATGGACTGTGGATGAAGTCATGGACTTAGAGATCTATTTGTATATGAATATTTTTAATTCTGTAAAAGGCACTAGCTTCTAAGCATGTGCCATGCTTGTGGACGATGCTTATGCTATCTACAGTTTGGATTCCCAATGTATATGATGTATGAATTTCTAATTTACATAATTTCATCCGTAAGAAAGCTAAAGTCCTAAGACGAATAAAATCTCTGTATGCAAAGACGTAACGTCTATAAGCTTTCATTAAACTGGGGATAAAACAAAGAAAAATAAGCTTAAGGCATGTTCAGTCAAACTAATGGGCAAGGAAAAAGCCTAAAGCTTATTCGTCCAACCAATAGACGAGAAAATATGTGCATGAGGATATTCGAATCCATAGATAAATATAAACAGCTAAAACGATCCAACATTTGGACGGGTAAAAGCTGAAAACGTCTTGCATAAAGACGAGTATAAATTGTCCAGCTCATGGACGAAAAGAAGAACCAGCTAATTCAAATCTCTGGATGAGTAAAGCTGGCAAAAGCAATGCCATTCATAAGACGAGTTATACTTGTAAAGTTTAAAGGATGGTAAAAATATAGAACATGAGGAAATTATCTTAACATGGACGAGCTGAAATGCTTTCATGGGTGGACGAACCACACTGAAAAACCAACATGACATGAAAAATGTAAATAAAGAGAAATTCGTCCATACAATAACAGTTCAATATTAAATAAGGTGATGGAAAAACATTCATTCATAAAATTTTAGAAAAAGGGTAGACGACCACCGTCCAAAAAGCCTGATAAAGTAAAGCCTAGAAGGCAATTGTTTGAATGCCCATTACAAATATTATAGACGAGTAAAAATGTACTTAGATAAATTCAAGTGGTCCAAAACAACGGACCTGATATATATATATATATATATATAAACTTGTTAGACGAGAAAAGTGTAAAGTAACAAGACATGGCAAAAGTGAAATTACATATCTTAAAGAGATCATGAACAACATAATGTTCAAATTCCTTTAAGGACATGTCATAGCATGCAGCCACGTTCTCATCAATCACGGCCTTCTGAAATCGTTCCCAAGCCAAATCTTCGTTTTCAACGAGATTCATAGGAACCCGTTAAGAAGGCTGAGATGAGGTAGGCGCAGTGGTCTTGAATGGGGTGACTTCAATGGGCACAGACGAGTCTACATCATGGACTTGGATAAACTTTTCCTTTTATCTCCAACAGAAGGATGGGGCTGAGATTGAGCCTCTGGCCTGGTTGCCTCGTCCACCACCTCATTTCCCTTGTTTTCTTTCAAGGTTACCATCCCTGAAAAAGAAAAGCATTAGAATCGTTTAAAAGATGATATTAAAATAAATTCTTTTATGTAAAAACTCACGTCTACGAGTTGTAAGTTTGTGGGCTATAGCTTCAGGAGATGGCTCAGGACCAAGTCCCCACATTGCAAGACATTGAAGGGTGACCAATGAATAAAAACTCCTGTCAGCGTATAGATGAACTTTCTGGACACGTTCAAGATAGAATCTACTCAAAGACGGTCATCTAACAGCTATAAAAAAGATAAGAAAAGGGTTAGACGATTATAAGCAAAAGATAAAATATATATATATATATATATAATTAAAAAAAAAAAAAGAAACATACATACCTTCAGGACGAAGGTTCCCTAACTCTCTAGTATAGGGGGCAAATGGATCCCTGCCAACCTCAATAGGGTGTCCAGACCAGAAACTAGAGATGAAGAAAAACTCCATCTTCTAGTTTCTGTCAAATGTTACAAGTGATTTTATTAATCTACAATCTTTGCCCCTGGCTGTGAACTGATAAAAGCCAAAGGACTGGTTAATCTCTGAGGGTTTGTAGTAGTAGAGGAACTCATCCACAGTGACAAGATGATTCCCTTCAAACACTTCCCTCCATAAAACTTGCATAGAGACGACCAGTCTCCATGGATTAGGATTAAACTAACACACTCCTAAACCTAATCTAGTAAGTAGTTCCCTAGCGAAGGCATTAAGGGGTAACCTAAGTCCCCATAGAAGGTAAGCTTTATAAACACCTATTCTAAAACGAGGATTACAACACCACTCCCCACGGATGGCTAACCTAGGGTTAAGGTTGTCTGGAATTTTATACCAACTCTTAAGTGAAGTAAGTCTCTTTTCATCCGTCTTGGAAGGGACTCCTACAGCACAACTATATACTGTCTCTACTTCATCTAAAGGAATGGACGGAGGAACACTTGTCGAGGTACCAGCTCGAGACTCGGAAGCTGCTCTCATCCTTAGATGTTCCTGGAAAATCTTTAGACGAACCCCAGGAACACCAGACTTGTATTCCTTGTCTGTGGTGTTCCCCCTGCTACTACTGTTACTACTACTACCACCACTACTGGAACCACTGTAGTGTCATGATACTTGTCTATAGCCTTATCAACACTATTACTAGATGAAGAAACAACAATCTTAGACATTTTGAAATTTGAAGGAAAATCTAAGAATGAGGATGAAGAGAATACCTAGCTCTAGACGAAGGAGGACTAAAGACGCGAAAATACTTCTAGACGAGGCACTAGACGACGAATATCAGGGGAGAAAATTTAGGAAATGTGAAGGGTAGGAGAGGAATTCTACTATTTATAGACAATGAAATTTGGCATCTGAAATGATGCAACTAACTAGAGAATGCCATGTGGCATATTCCTCAAAAAGATAAATCGACCCCAGTCACCAATGAGGTCATGACACGTGGCGCGACATCTAACCACTGACATAAAGACACAGGTCCAAAGAACAGCAGTAAATTATATAGTACTCTGGACAACCCTTGGACAAGGGGGCAACTGATGGTGAACTGAAAATTGAATAAACTCCAATTCGTCTATGAGAGTCATTCAGGTCAAGAAGACAGGAATGGTCATCTCTAGTAGGACGGTCGTCCATAGGCATAAGGGTCGTCCATCAGGAAAGCACCTGGACGACCCCCAACACTTGGGAAATTTCCAAAAGGATTTATTTACAAAAGCTAGCGAATCAAATCACGTGTACTATTTTGAAACATGAGCAAGATCCTGGTTCATCACTATAACTTTCTACTAAGTACTTAACTTCCAATGACAGTTATAGAAAATAAGATTGAACACTTTAACTCCTATAGCTGTTGTGAAAGTTAAGTCTGAACCTTCTAACTTCCTCAAATATTGGGGAAGTTACGAGACAAGTAACCACTCCAAAGCACACTATATAAGCACTCATTCACATCAAATGGAAGTAAGTTCTCACTACTCCCATAGTTAGAATTCTAATGTTCTAGAGAAAAAGCTAACTTAAGCATCGAAGGGTTCTTGGCCAGTTCATCCCGATCATCTTTGATCTTGTGTCTTTTTCTTTTTGGGCCTCCCAAATAATCACTAGTTCATTGAAGCCCGGAGCATTCAGCCTACTGATTTTCTTTGCATCATCAAATTATAATATTATCCATCATTCACTTGCATTTTGCTAATATCCTCCTTTCATTTACTCAGTAACAGATAAATAACACTAGAAATTAGTGTCCGAGTCTGTTTCCTCTAATAATATTGATGTTATTCAGCTTAAAAAATAATTATATATAAAAAATAAAATAACACTAGAAGTTAGTGGCTCATATAGCCATTGAAGGGATATCCATCTAAAGAGAAAATGATAGGAAAACTGGAAAAGAAAGGAATACATATTTACTCCATTCATTTCTTATCAATGAAAACCCTACTAATTTGCATGTCATTTTCCCTTAGAAGTAGAACACAGGTCTTGCTATTTCATTGGTTGATACAAAAATAGAGACAACAAGAATTTATAAATTTTGCTATTGGTTTGAACTTGTTAGCATGCAGTGGCAAGCGTGTCTGTATGTTTCTTCTAATTTGCATGTCATTTTCACCCTCCTTTTCTATTGGTTGGGATGCGTCAGCACTTACGGGCCCAGGCTCTATTTTAGATGACACAAAAATGATGCATATATGGCGCTCAACTTGGAATTTAAGAATTTGTACCCAATATATATGAAGAAAAGAATGGTATAGTACCTTATCTATCCTTAAGTTTGAACTAATCTATATATATATATAAAACCGAAGCCTTTGAAGCTCTCATAATTTTCCACATCATCACATCTTTTTTTTTTTTCTTTTTTAATATCAATAATATTGAAAAACGTATACAAACTTGGAGGCCTATTTAAGGACTCCATAAAACTTGATGGACAAGAAAATATATTCTAAAATAAGCCCTAATTAATACCTAACCATAATAGGAACCAAATTTGACCTAAAAAACATTAAAAGAACCTAAAAACAAAGAAATAAATCACCTAGACCTAAAATAACGTTTTTTGCATAAAAATATCAAAATTAAATAATTACAAAAAAATTAAAAAGGACTCACCAAAAAAAAAAAAAAAACTTTAGGATTAAGAAAATAAAACCGAAACCTTTGAAGCTCTCACAATTTTTCACATCATCACTATTTTCTTTTTCTTTTTCTTTTTTAATATCAATAATATTGAAAAACGTATACAAACTTGGAGGCCTATTTAAGGGCTCCATAAAACTTGATGGACAAGAAAATATATTCTAAAATAAGCCCTAATTAATACCTAACCATAATAGGAACCAAATTTGACCTAAAAAACATTAAAAGAACCTAAAAACAAAGAAATAAATCACCTAGACCTAAAATAACGTTTTTTGCATAAAAATACCAAAATTAAATAATTACAAAAAAATTAAAAAGGACTCACCAAAAAAAAAAAAAAAAACTTTAGGATTAAGAAAAAAAAGAGAGACTCCTGGTAGGACTCTCTCTTCTCTCCTTAAAACCCTAACAATTACCATCTCAAAACCGTAAACTCAACTTCACTTTAAGATTAAAAAAATAAGAAGGAGAGTGACTCACGTAAAAAAAAAAAAAAAAAAAAAAAAAAAAAAACGTAGGTTTTGTCTTTTTTATTTGCTTTCATATGTGCCTGAAATTTTCATTCTATCTTATTGTTTTATTATATTTAGAATTGATTTTCTTCTAAGTACTTGGGTTAATCTCTATATTTTGATAGTGTTTTTATGAGTTTGGTTTTTGGGTTGAAATTCTAATAATTATTTTATAATGTATATGGCAGATGAAGCATCTCTATTTTTTGGAGAAAAATCAAAGTTGCAACCTATGTCTTCCAGCCCAAGTGTGGTAAATTTTTATATGTTCTTTCTTTATTGAGAATTTTTATTTGGGTTCATGTGATTTTTTTTATTTTTTTATTAAAGTTTTGATTTTTGGTTGATTAATTATTTGTTTGGATTAATTTCAATTAATTATTTGTTTGGATTCAACGTAAAAGATAATGAAATTAGGTGTTATAAATTTGATAATGTTCCATGTTTTGAATTGTTTATATTGTTAAGACTCCTGGTAGGACTCTCTCTTCTCTCCTTAAAACCCTAGCAATTACCATCTCAAAACCCTAAACTTAACTTCACTTTAAAATTAAAAAAATAAGAAGGAGAGAGACTCACGTAAAATAAATAAATAAATAAATAAAACGTAGGTTTTGTCTTTTTTATTTGCTTTCATATATGCCTGAAATTTTTATTCTATCTTATTGTTTTGTTATGTTTAGAATTTATTTTCTTCTAAGTATTTGGGTTAATCTCTATATTTTGATAGTGTTTTTGTGGGTTTGGTTTTTGGGTTGAAATTTCTAATAATTATTTTATATTGTATATGGCAAATGAAGCATCTCTATTTTTTGGAGAAAAATCAAAGTTGCAACCCATGTCTTCCAACCCAAGGTGTGGTAAATTTTTATTTGGTATATTATATATGAATTTTTTGAATTTGAAGGGTTTTGTTTGGTTTTGAAGTAGAATTAAGGGATTCTATAAAATTTGTAAGCTTTAAGTTTTGAGGTTTTTGGTATTTGCGTCTTAGTAGGTTGATCTTAATTCTTTACCTTATATGTTTTAGCTTTATTGAGAATTTTTATTTGGGTTCATGTGATTTTTTTTTTCTTAATTAAAGCTTTGATTTTTGGTTGATTAATTATTTGTTTGGATTAATTTCAATTAATTATTTGTTTGGATTCAATGTAAAAGATAATGGAATTATGTGTTATAAATTTGATAATGTTCCATGTTTTGAATTGTTTATATTGTTATTACTACGACTAAATAAGATTTGTTTTTATCTTTGTAGTTTATCAGTTTTGAGGGTGTGTGTATATATAACTTTTGGGAATTTTGCTAGAAAAGCATAGAAGTTAAATATTTATTCCCATTGTATTTTATTTAATTATGATAGATCTTTTTTTTTTTTAAACGCTAACTAGCAAAATGTCTATAATATGCATATTATTAACCCAATTTTCTATTTCTAAATTTCTTAGATTTTATTATATCAATATTTTTTTCTTTTGAATTCTTGGTGGGCAAATCAGTCTCTCACTAATTCTTTTACCTTAACGTGATGTTGGTTAATTGTCCTTTTATTTAACTATCCCGTGCATCGCACGGGTTAGCGACTAGTACCAATTAAATTCAAGATATTTTAAAATTGATAAATTTAATCTCTAAACACTGACGAAATATTAAAAATTTTGTCTATTTCAATTGCAACAGTTTAATTGACCTTCATATAAGTTAAATGTAACCTTATTTATCAATCCAACGATCAAGACAGAAAGTTAGAGTGATAAACAACATTAAAGTAACATGTCATTAATTTGTGTTTAAAAAATAAATTAATAAATTTTTAAATATTTTAAACAAGGCTAACAGATTAGCGTAGGTCTATCCTGATTGGGCTTTTGCCATGTACCTGTGGGTAGGGGTGGCAAATGGGCGAGTTGGGTCATAAATAGATTGGGTATGTAATTACCCATTTATTTATTTATGATCCGTTTATATATAAATTAATTATCAATTACCCACCCAACCCATTTAATTAGTAACCTGCTCATTTAACCCAATATGACCCAAATATCTCTAAAACTAGTTGAATATCCTATTGACTTCCAAAATTACCAAAATACCCTTAAATACCCAAAATGACCCAAATACCCCCAACACTTTTAAAATTACCAATATACCCTTGGACATCTAAAATTACCAAAATACCCCTAGAATGATAAACCTGAGCTTTTAGATAAACCATTGGATTGATGAAATTGCCCATGCCCAATAAGACACCTGTCAAGAATTTAGTTTAATTTTTGACATTTTAAAAAAAATTAATTTCCTTTAATTAGTGTCCTATTTTTATCCAAATGAAAATGAGTGTATGTTTACCGGTAGAGATGCATGAGACAATCCTGGAACTGGACATCACTGAGTCAAAGTACAACTTTTGGTATGACTCAATCAAATTATGGGTTAACACAATCCATTAACGTAGCTCCAAGAACAGTGAGTACTGACTGAAGAAATTTTTTTATAACATTAATCATTGTGATCAGGGAAAGTTTGAAAGAAAAAGGATGGATAATAGTTATTAGAAAATTGAAAAAGGAAAATAATTGAATATTTTTACATGTTTGAATTAGGATTAAAGTGCGTATTGACCCAAAAGAGCTAGGACAAAACAATAAGTTTAATTAGCTCATCGAATAAAGTCCAGTTAACTCCACAATGAAAACCATTGAAAATTTGAAGCCAAAGATGGTTGCACCTAAACAACTCTAAAATTGGCTATCATGTGCTTTAAATAATCAAATGTGGAGGAATCCCAGGATTTCATCAAATATAGTTTTAGTACAAACAAGGCAAATGGAAGAGAAACTAATCAGCAAAGAACATAATTATAGTTTTAATACAACAAGGCAGAACAAAATTAACAAAAAACTTCAATATAGTCTGTCAATTTCACTTTTGTCTACACTAACAGAACAAAGTAAACTATTACTAGTGGTTTTTTTTTTTTTCAATCATTATACAAACAATCAGTTTAGAATGCTAGAGACACCTTTGGGCATCAACCTTTAGACCTTAGACATCCACGTGAAGCTGAAAAGGCACACTGTATTACAAAGCTCTTGGTTATGAGGTTAAAAGATTCCATTAACAAAAAATGCATGTACTAAAACCATTACTACCAACACTAATAACAGAGAACAATCTGTAACTGAGTTCCATGAGAGTACAGTTCTCACAGGCATTCTATCAAACACCTGTCAACAATCTCAAACAACTATACTAATCATCCACAACTTTCAAAACAAAAATAAAATGCCACATAAACCAAAATAGAAACAGTAAAAATAAAGAAGAAAAAACACTCACTTTGGGTCTGTCTTAGAAGCAACCGGTAGGGCAACAACTGAACATTTGGGAGATAGGAAGAGGTGAGAGAAAAAACAAATAGAAGAGAGAGTGGGTTAGGCCCTTTCAAACCCTAACTTCAGAAAACACTACCTGAGAAATCAACCCAAGAATACGTTCCATCTCTCTCTAGAATTTCCTTATTTTTTTGTTTGGTTACTGAGAAAATTTGAGGGAAAGTGTTAAAGGAGAGTGAGACTGAGCTTGAGAGGGCCGAATATCGTAGAAGGGTTAAGCGGGTATTTTTAAATTTTAGATGGGTTTAGTGGGTATTAGCAGATTTATCCATTTAAACTCATCTAATTAAATAATCAAATGAATCTTTATCTATTTAACCCAAATATTAAATGGGTTGGGTTAAAATTTACCCAAATAAAGTAGGTAATGAGCGGGTTAATAGATATGGATAAAAATTGCCACCCTTAATTGTGGGGTCGTGAGGGCCCAACTATGTCCTGATATGCATGTGCAACAGTAGGTGTGGTTTAAAATCACTACCATTAAACATTTAAACTATGGCATATTTTAATTACTTATTAGTTATTACAAAACAAAAGAATAGCAAGAATGATCATTCATAGAAATATTGGAAAGAGAACTGGTAGCTCTAATTTGACTCTCAGAAAAAATAAAAAATAAAAAGAAAAAAAAGGTAGCGCTAATTTGACATAAAAATGGAGCAATGTTGAGTCAGAATGCGGCTTTGAGATGAAAATGTTTCTCATTTCGATTCTATTCTTTTTGTTTTTGATTTTTAATCTTATAAAGAGAATAATGTTCAGCACATTTTACATGAAAGCAGTGGTAAAACTATAATTTTTCCTTAATTTGGATAATAATTTGAAATATGTCCATAGCTTTGGTTTTGCAAGGATATATTTAAAATTAACTTTGCTTTAACCATTTTGTTCAATTCTCTGACAACCAATTTCTTAGATGTGATGATTGCTCCACTGTTGGTTTCCCATCGAGAAACATACCCATTTAGATAAAACTAGATAAAAAATTAGCGAAAAGCACATTTTAGTCTCTATATTTTCAGGCGGTTTTCATTTTAGTGCCTACATTTTATTTTTACCGCTTTTAGTCCCTATCTTAAAAAACGGTTCTCGTTTTGGTCCTTGCCGTTACATCATAAATGGATATTACTGACGTGGCAAACGGTAAGAATAAATAATATTTGTTTAATGTCTACGTGGCTTAATTAATAATAAAAAAAAGTTTTTTGGCATGAAAAAATGCCACGTCAACATCTAAATTAAAAAAAATTAATTTATTAATTTTAACTAAATAAAAAAAATTAAAAACAGAATTAAAAACAAAAAATCGTATGAATTGAGATTTGAGTGGATTTTGAACCTAAAAATTTTGAAACCCAAAAATTATCTTTTTTTTGGGAAGAATACAAAGAACTCTGAACAGAACATGAATTCATGTTCTTCAAGCTCTGGATAGCCCCAAATGGAAAAAATAAACAAAACAAATATTATGTCGAAGAGCCCCATACTATCTCACCCGATTCAAACACAAACCAAATTTAAAGCCCTTCTCTCTCTCTCTCTCTCTCTCTCTCTCTCTCTCTCTCTCTCTCTCAGATCAAGACCCATGGCCTCCTCAAAGCCCCTCTCTCTTCAGATCAAGACCCAATCATCACCTTCATGGCCATGGTTTTCAGATCTTGTCTTTTCTTATCTCAAGCTCTCTTCTCACACAAACCCTCGGCTCTTTCTCTCTCTCTCTCTCTCTCTCTCTCTCTCTCTCTCTCTCTCTCTTTAGATCGATCTAAACCCTCGGCCACTGTTGTATGGTGTTTGGATTTGAAAACCATAAACCAAACCCAGAAAGGACCCACTGTCGTTCGTGGCTGTGGTGGTCAACGGTGAAGGATTAAAGCTTAAGGAGCTTCGGCCTGGGTTCCTCACGGTGAAACAAAAGTAGAAGATCGGATGGTTGTGATTGGTTTAAAGATCGGTGAAGGATTAAAGCTTGTGGATGTGGATGTGGTGGGTTTGAAGATTTTGGATCATTGGTTTGAGTTTAGTTTTGGATCGTTGGGTTTCAAGTCACGGATCGTTATGATTTTGTGTTTGGATTGTTGGGTTGTTGCTGAAGATGGATTGATGGGTTTGTGTTTGTATTTGTGTTTGTTTTCTTGCTGATTTTTGGGTATGTGTTTTCTTTTTTGTGTTTGGTTGACAAGAGAGATCTACTGCTGGGTTTGTGTTTGTGTTCTTGCTAGAGACCGGTTTGTGTTTTTGTGTTTGGTTGATAAGAAACGGTAAGAAAATACTAGAAAATCTGGGCATGTGTTCATATATTTAAAATCTGGGTTTATGGCCTTTAGTGTTCTTGTTGAAGAGGAAGACAGATCTAAATTGTTTTGTTTTGTTTTTTGTTTTTTTTTTTTTTGTTTTTTTTAATTTTTGGGTTTGTGTTCTTGGATCTGGGTGTGTGCTCTTGTTGTTCTTGTTCAAGACACATTTAGATCTCAATTCATATGATTTTTATTTTTTAATTATGTTTTTAATATTTTTTTATTTAGTTAAAATTAATAAATTTTTTTTTTTAATTTAGATGCTGACGTGGCATTTTTTAATGCCAAAAAACTTTTTTTATTATTAATTAAGCCACGTAGACATTAAACAAATATTATTTATTCTTGCCGTTTGTCACGTCAGCAATATCCGTTTATGATGTAATGGCAGGGACCAAAACGAGAACCATTTTTCAGGATATGGACTAAAAGCGGTAAAAATAAAATGTAGGGACTAAAATGGAAATCGCCTGAGAATATAGGGACTAAAATGTGCTTTTCGCCTAAAAAATTTAAAACAATGATTTAATCAATCTCAACAACTTACATTAGATGAGGAATTTTGAGGCGAACTTTTACTCAGTTTTAATTTTGAAATTCTCAATATTAATTTCCTTCATTTGGGTTCAAAAGAAAACTAATTCAAATATTTTGCAAAATCTTAAACTAATTCAAATATTTTGCAAAATCTTACTTAGGATATTTAAATATCCAAATTCGAAGTTCAAAGTTTACGGAAGTATCCTTAATATAAATTTTATCAACATTATTATTGTCACTAGCCTCATCACACACGTTTCACGTGTGCGATGAGGCTTTTTTTGAGTTTAATGTCATAATTTTCTATTCATCTTAACTTGAGACGTTTCTATCTTCTATCCAATTAAACCACACACATAGTTATTTTTATTTTGGACATAGAAAATACATTCATTAAAATGAGAAAAAAAAAGAAAAAGAAAAAAAAAAAAGGCAGTACAAACAGATGTGAAGAGAAAACAATTCAAATACTAACATAAATAAATAAATACATCATTAAAAAGAAAAAAAAAAAGGAGTACATTAAAAATCACATTTTAAAACAAAGAAAAGTGATTTAAAAAAAAAAAAAAGAGATTATAATTTAGAAGAAAGGAAACAAAAAAAGAAAAAAAAAAAAAAGAAAAAGAGAGAAACGTTTAAGGGCTGTTTGGTTTTTGTGTTTCCATCGCTCATAACTCTGTTTCCATCACCCATAACTCAAAAATGGTGGGACTTATAGCTAAGAAGTGTGTTTGGTTTTTGTTTCTATCACTCAATTCTCTGATTTTTGAGTGATGAGTTATGGAAACTGAAAACACATTTTAGGTGTTTTTAGTTTCTAAAACTCAATTTCCAATGACATTTTGGTAATTCAACACGCACTGAGTGACCCACTAGTCAGAGGTCAGCTGCAACTTTTGACCTTTTTTTTATTTTTATTTTTTCACATGCTTCATATCCAAAACCAACATCATACCTTCATCCGAAAATGCAACATCAACCTTCAATTTAACATCAAAATCCATAATCCCCTTAAGGAAATCCAAAATCCAAAATTCATAATCAAAAATCAAAAATAAAAAAACCGGGCCTTCACTAAAGCATTGATCTAAACCCAAAACCCACACAAGCAAAACCCATAAAGGACTAGTCTTCAACTGCTGCCGTTGTGTTTAGACTTCAAGGATCTGTTGCCGCCTTCACCGTTGCCATTGCCGTCAAGAGATGGGAGAGAGGAGAGTACTAAGAGATGAAAGAAATGTTGGGAGAGAGGCAGAGAGAATAGAGATGAGAGGAAAAGAAAGATGAGAGTTAGGGGAAAAAGAAAAAAAAAAAAGGAGAGAGAAGGAAATGACATTTGGTCAGTGTGTGGGTCCCTTTTTTTTCTATTTTTTGGTTGAAAACATAACTGAGTGATGGTGCCAAACGGGTGGGAAGTAGGGAGTTGGGGTATTTTAAGTAATGAGTGATGAGTGATGAGTGACGAAAATTGAGTGAGGAGTGATGAGTGATGAAAAAAAAAAAAAAAAAAACCAAATAGCCCCTTAAGTTTTGATAAAGGGGAAAAAAGGAGAAGGGAAAAAAAAAAAAGTAAAAACATTGGGCTTAGTGATCCTATTTTATAGCCAAAAAAAAAAAAAAACCTGTGTCTTTTTTTTTTATATATATATAATTTTTATTTTGAAAACTTAATTTATAAGCGGATAAACCAATTTGAAAATTAACCGGAGAGTGATTCTATTTTTAAGCAATGTTTTAGTTGGAGTAAGTGTTGTATTTTTACCGGATTTTTCTTTAGTTTTATCTCTACTTAAACATAAGGGTGTGGGGATATTTTTGAACTAAAAAAAAAAAAAAAAAAAAAGAGGATTCCAAACATGGTAAACTCCTTAAATAGTAGTATAGATAATATATACCTATTCTTCAAATTATGGGCCACCACCCTCACTAGTCAGTAGTCAGTAGTCATTGCTACAGTGCGACGTCCATGATGAAAATCTTGAATGTAAAAAAATCATTTTTTCCCTTTCTATTAATCTAAAATAGCTTTTCAAATTTCAATGAGCCTATATATATATAATAAATTTGATTGAATTTTAATTGATAATATTTGCTTCATGATGATTGCTCTTTATCATTAAACTAAGATATTAGTTGGGTTTTAATGTAGGTGGAGTTCGAATTATATATCTTTTATTTGATAATGAGAAATTTTACATGTTGATCTCTTTGCAGGGAATATATATGAAATTCCAAGATCTGTAAAATGCAAAAATAGAAAAAAAAAAAAATATGCACCAAAAATTATATTTATGCGGTTCGGTAATTTGTCTACGTTCAAGGAGTTGCAATAATTTTACTATTCACAGGGAAAAATACAAGATGTGGCAGTACATTTTTCTCTCACAAAACAATACGCCAAACCCTAATCTCCAAAAACAACAGTTTTCTATCTGGCTTAGACCTATCGATCCAAGCCTCTGCTCCATGGACTAAACCTTAGAAAAAATCCCATTAAAAACCATAGCACTTTTATATTGGGTTGGGTCATAATCCGAGTAAAATACAACTAGACTCCCAAAGCCTAATTCTCTTTTATTTAGTTGAAAAGAAAAATGAGAAAATAGAAATAGTATTTGTGTAAATTACTCTTATGCCCCCTATTACATTAGGAAAAAAAAACCATAATTAAAAAAAAAAAATTTGAATGTCAACATTGAAACAAAAAACAAAAACAAAAGCTAACGTGGAGAAGTGAAAGCGGTAGATAGGAAAATTCTCATATAAACCCCTCTTTCTCCTCTATTTTCTCCCAAATTTAGAGGGGAAAAAAAAGAAAAAAAAAACCCCAAAATGGTGGACTTTGGAAGAAAACACATAAACCCCACCAAAATCACAACCAACCAAATAACCCAAATATTCAAAATCCCTCCTATTTTTGCCACCCCTTTTTCCGGCCCTCCCTCCAAAATACCCAAATGAGGCCTTAATTTACAATATAGTTTTTTTCCCCTTTTTTTTAGCATATGCAATGAATTTTTTTTAAAAAAAAAAAAAAAAAAAAAACCCTCATTTTTGTCGATCCATAATTTATCTATATTCTATATAATATAAAACTAAAGTGTCTGATTATTTTTTGAGCTTCTAATATTTTGTCACATAAACTTTGGTAGTCTCACAATTTTACACATTATTTTTTTATTAATTTATTTACCATATCAAAAGGAGAGTTTTAAATCGACTATTACTAAGCAAACTAAAGAGTTTTAAATCAACTACTACTTAGCAACATGGAGAGTTTTAAACAGACTCTTACTCAATAACATGGAGAGTTTTAAACCAAAAACTACTAAAAAACATAGAGAGTTTTAAATCAAACCGAACACGTTTGATTACTAGTTGACTTTCTAATATTTTGCCACATAAGCTTAGGAAGTTCCACATTTTTACTAATTTATTTATTATGTCAAAATAAGAGTTTTAAACTGTCTACTACTCAGTA
Source organism: Quercus ilex subsp. ballota (assembly GCA_032727855.1). Classification (NCBI taxonomy): domain Eukaryota; kingdom Viridiplantae; phylum Streptophyta; class Magnoliopsida; order Fagales; family Fagaceae; genus Quercus; species Quercus ilex. Next base: position 18,630,766 of record CM064913.1, on the reverse strand, counting down.
AACTAAAAAGTTTTAAACCAATTACTACTCAACAATGTGGAGAGTTTTAAACCAAACTGACCTACTATGTATGTATATATATACATCACCACACCAAAACCTTTTTATGCAGTTTACCCTCTCTTTGCTATTTCATCTCTTTTGCTTTTGTTTCTCCAAAAAAAAAAAATCTCTTTTGTTTCTATAAACCCTTCGTCCTCAAACCTCAATGTATCTTTTACCTGAATTTCCCTTTTTGTAGATACTTTTATTTTTATATTTTTATCCTTAATATTTTGTATTTATGTATCATTTTTCGTATTTTTACTTCCCTTGCCCGCGTGTTTTGTGTAATATTTTACGAAGATTTCTATTATTAATTCCATATATATTTCTATTATTAATAATGAATTTCTTATTATTTATATAATATGTTAACTTTCCGCTATATATTGTATACGTTACTAACTAGTTTGTATATATAACTCAAAGTTGTAATAAAATTCAGTGGGTGCAATTATGCCAACAGTTTAGAATGTAGCTCCGCCATGCGAAAGGATGTTTAGGAATATTTTATTATGGATTTTGTTATTAAATAATTATTATAAAAAGAGACTTTAATAATTATTTTTATAGATAGAAAATAGAAATATAAAAGACTTTTAAATTATCACAATCAATCTTCTAAATTAATAATTTAAAGATTTGATAGCCATTCGTGCATTCATAAGTGATTATTTTAGTGACTCTGTCTTTTATCTCCTTTTTAAGATAAGTTTTATCGCTCTTTCTTCCTTTCTATAAGAGTCTAATTCTCCCATCAAAAAAAAAAAAAAAGAAAAAAAAAATAGTCTAATTCTTGTTATAAATTACCCATCATTTTGATTATGATCTTTTAAAGTTCTTAAAATAACTCTTATTTTCCTATGTTACTCTAGGATTATCTTGTATTGTGTGCTATGCTAGTGAGTTGTGTGGTCTAGTACACTTGATTTTTTTTTTTGCTGAGTGTCTAGTACACTTGATAGTCCCTATCACAAAGTCTGAAATTATATGAGTGATGCTTATTACATACAAAAATAGTTCTTAAAATAACTCCTACATAAAATTCCAAAAAACTCTTATCCATTCATTTCGGAATAAATAGATTGCATTTTATGACATCATCAATATTATTTTAAAAAATTGACTATCACTCTTTTAGTATTTATTTAAATTATTAATAACGTGGTAAAATTTAATATACCCATTTCAAATGAATGGATGATAGCTTAAGAAATTCATCCTAGAGTTACCCAAAGAACTACTTTAGAGTATTCTATTTTTTATATGGAAAATGTTAACGAATGCTGTTGGGGCATTTGTTAAGAATCAATTTTAAAAAAATTTTGACATCACTTTTATGGGAAATTAAAAAAACTGTCAAAATATTAATTGTTTTTTTTTCTTTTCCCATAAAAACTTTCTTTAATTGGATTGTTAACCAATGCCCTACGACACTCGTTAACATGACCCTTTTTATATTTCATTCAAACAAACTCTTGTAAATTAACTCTCTTTCCTAGGGGGAAAAAAAAAAAAAAAAACAGTTATCTTACATTTCATTGTCAATGACAAATATTCTTTATTTTGCCAATGCATGTATACTTTTTTTTTTTACTAAGAAACAATTGACACCCCAAAGTTCTTGAAATGTTCGTGTCAGATATGTGTCAGATATAGACATGAGGGAATCACTCTAACATGCATGTCCTCGCCTCCTTGGTGTGTTTGAAAGATGAAATCAATTTTTCTTTAATTTTAGATGTGTTATTAAAGATTTTTTCTTTTTTAATAATTGTTACTAATTTCAAAAAACCAAAATAGTATAAAATGTCCATAAAAATAAATAATATATGCCTATATATTCGCATGTATTTATTTATTTCAAGGGTATGAGTTAGAGGTGTACATGGTTCTGTTCGATCGGTTTTGGAGAGGTTTTTTGCACCACATCTATAGGGTGCGGTTTCACCCTATGCTTAACCGCACCTCACTTTTGAAAGATAAAAACCAATCTACACAAGGTGCGGTTAATCTTAGCACCTCGGTGCGATTTGTTCAGTTATATAGGCTGGATTTTTAAAAATTACTATTCTAAGCTTTGGGCTTTTAGGCCTTTAAAAAATAACATTTTGACTTCTTTTTAACTAAGCCTTTTTTTATCAAGTTTCAACCACAAGAAGACAATTCTAAACCTGTCACCAGACTCATAACATTCCAAATCAAATACACAATTATAGAGTATCAAGTCTCAACTATGATATAACTTAAATTCAACCTGTCAAATTAAACATGCATTTATTAAACACATTAACATATATTAATAAATCTAAACCTATCACAACATTCCAAATCAAACACATAATTATAAAGTATCAAGTCTCAACTATAACAAGAGAATTCTAGCATGGCAGCAACATTAACATTAATATTTCTATCATAGTAATCACATCAAATATAAGCAGTAGCACAGTCCCAAGGAGGAGTAGTAGTGTAGGACTACAAAATAGTCAAGTAGTGCATGAGAAGCACTATACAAATATTCATAATGGATATTGGACCAGAATATACAATTAGTACACTACACAACTACATATTTTTCACAAAAAATGGAGGCAGTCTAGTCTACTAAGACTAATAGTCTAATAATTTTCAAGTGTGTTTAGTGCTTGTGTTGTCATGTGTGCATCTGGTAAACAAAAATAAAGGAGAGAGCAGCAAAGATGCATCAAGCTAGCAACCAGCATCAGCCCAAAGCATCCAAACACTCCTAATTTGGTCATCTCCATGATTAAGTCAGCAATTCAACCCCAAAATATTTCTGCAATCAGCAAGCCAACAACTCCAACTCCAAGTCATCATATACAAAAAAACTCCATCCTCACAATGTGAATCCCCAAAAAATAATGATAAGTAGAAAGTAGAAAGCAATACATGACAATTAACACCATTACAAACAACAGCCAACAAACATAAGCAAATTACATAAAAATTTTAAGTTACCTTAGGTAGCTAAGTCCAAAAAACAACCCCACCTTCCAAATCAGTCTAGAATAGAACCTATGCCCACAATGGGTTTTGGTGCAAGCTCTAAAAGGGGGAAAAAAACAAATTGTATATAAATAATAACTCAAAAAAAAATAAATAATTAAAAAAAAAATACAAGAGAATTTATAAATAACAAAAGCAGAAAAAAATTAGAAAAGAACATAAACACATTACCCGATTCAAGTTCATAGTTTTCCACTTCATCCATTCCCTCTCGTAGGTTAATTGGTTTAGTTGAATCATTGGAACTCAACCAATTTTGTGTACAATTCAAAACTTTAACAGTATTGGGAGACAATGAGCTACGGAAAGGATCCAAGACATAACCCCCTGTGCTAAATGCAGATTCTGATGCAACAGTAGAGACGAGAATTGCCAAAACATCACTAGCAACTTGAGAAAGGATCCTATATCTTGAAGAATTCACCCTCTACCAATCAAGAATATCAAAGCCTTCTATCTCCGGATCTACACTAGCTTCTAACAAGTATCGGTCCAATTCAGATTTGCATTCTACACTATCCTCATCTGCTAAGTGCTGTTTGTATATGTTATTGTACTTCTTCGTCCTTTCTTCTGCACTACCAAAGACACTTAGCATGGAGGACATGACAACAACATCACTACTACCAAACTCACTAGTCCCACTAGCACTAGCACCAGCACCACATGAGGTCCCTATTGCTCCACTATAGTGCTTGTACAATCTATTCAAAGCTTCTCTAACTCTCAATCCTAACTCATCAGCCTTCTCCTTGTCATACCATTGTTTAAACCAAAACTTCACATATTTCAATTTGTATCTAGGATCAACCACAAGAGCCACAAACAACATTAGATTTATCCTATCAACACTTCCCCAAAACTTATCATACTTCAATTTCATTCTTTGTGTCATACCCTTTAACAAATGATCACCCCTACCATTACACAATTGATTTAATTGGTCTTGATAACTAACAAGCTCATGGAAATACACATTAGTAGTCACAAACAAGGAACTAGAAAATCTTAAAGTTGCCTCATAGAACATACCAAGAAATTTTGTAAAAAGTCTTACATTTTCCCAATCTAGAAACCAAGGGGGACCGCTAGATGGATCCTCAAAATAACAAAGGAAATGCCCATCATCTTCCTCCATCCTTTCAAATGCAGCCACAAAATTTTGTGCACTTTCTAACATCAAGTAAGTTGAATTCCATCTAGTAGACACATCAAGGCACAACAAACTTTTGCTTTGAATTTTTTCTTTTTCAACACATGCCTTAAACTTCTCAAATCTATCAGGAGAGGATTTCACATACCTCACTACATTACGAACCTTAACAATTGACTCATTAAGGTCTTTTAGCCCATCTTGCACAATTAAATTCAAAATATAGGCACAACAACGCATATGCAGGAATTCACAACCTAAGAGGTTAACCACCCTATCCTTTGTTTTCCTTCTAAGATATTCTATGGTCACATTATTTGAACTTGCATTATCAACAGTATTTGTAAAAATATGATCAATTCTCCATTGAAGCAAACATGACTCAACCACCCTACCAATGGTCTCACCCTTATGATTAGGTACTAGGCAGAAATTCAAAATCTTTTTATGGTAAACCCAATCAACAACAATATAATGTGCATTCAAACAAAGGTAATTAAGGTTTTGGATTGAAGTCTAAGTATCAGTTGTCAAACACACTCTTTGACCAGCCATTAAAACCTTTCTCAAACTCTCCTTCTCCCTAATGTAAAGTCTAAGACAATCCCTTGCAATAGTAACCTAAGAGGGAACTTTAAACCTAGGCTCTACCTCTGCCATAAAATCAATGAAGCCCTCATGCTCAACAAACCTAAAAGGTAGTTCATCAACAATTATCATCCTAACCAAGGCCATCCTTAGCCTTTCCACACTAATCAATCAAAAGGATGATCAACAAATAAATTTACAATCTTTGAACCATAGAAACAAAATCAAACAACAAAAAACATGAGTAAACCTTAAAAAGAAATATTATATATATATATATATATCTAAAATCACAACAATATGATTAATTAATAGTCTAGGGGTGTTTGCGGTGCGATTTGGGGCCATTTTGAGAACCGCACTTTGCGGTGCAGTTTAACTAAAACCATAACTGCACCGCACTTTATTTTTGTAGTCACATGTGTGGTGTGATATGGTTTAAAGTTTAGCCAGAACCATAACCATAACCGCACTGCACCTCATTTTTGCGATTACATGTGCGGTGCAGTGTATAAGATGTGGTTTGAATGGTTCGAATTTTGTAGATTTTTCAAATTTTGGGCTTTTCCTTCCCATCCCAAAACTAGTTTTTCCCTTTGTTATGGTCCAAGTTTTAAACTATTGAGCTTGTTTTTCTTTATTTTGGGCTGCCTTTCATAATCAACACTTGCTAGGGTTATCAAACTATTAATTTTTTTTTTTTTTGAAAACTAGGGTTATTAAACTATTAATAATATAATTAATATTAAAAATAATTAAATATATCAATATATATAGAGAGTGCGGTTTGTGCGGATTTCTTATTATAAAATTGCAAACCGTACTGCACCATGTGGTGTGATGCGGTGTAATGCATTATTACTTGCGGTGCGGTGTGCAGTTATCCCATTTTGTGAGTGGTTTTGGTGCGATTTTTGCGGTTTGGTGAACACCCCTAATCAATAGGATGATCAAAAAATAAATTTACAGTCTTTGAACCCTAGAAACAAAACCAAACAGCAAACAAAATGAGTGAACCTTTAAAAAATAAACACTAAAACTAAAATCAAAATCAAACACAAACACGTGGTGAACTGAAAACAAAATAAAAAATAATCCTTAAAACAAAATCAAACAGAAAAGAAAAAAAAAATAGTGAACTCAAAACAAATATAAATAGTATGAGAAAATACCCAGGAACTATTTAAGCCTTTGAGATTTATTCCTTTACTAGGCTGAAGCTAAATCTTTTAAATTACCCTTGAAATTACAAGAAAATAACCAAAAAAAAAAAAAAAAAAAGAATCAACAAGAAACATTTAGTGATCATAAAATAAAACTAAAACAAAGTAGGGGTTAGGGTTACCAAAGACAGAACTACATAGTGGCAGAGCCACGATGGAGAACAGAGATGAGAAGGAGACTGACTGACTTAGGTAATAGGAATTTCGTGAGACCTTGAGAGGAAAGTCTTTCTTTGTGAGAGAATGAGACTGAGAATCAGAGATGAGTCTTGAGAGTGAGAGTGAGAGCTTATGTTCTTAAATAGTGGAAGGTTAGGTCGGAGCCTAAGATTGAGAATTTGAGGGGGAAAACTACTGTTTGTTCAGCGGGATTAGGGTATGGAAAAAAAAATTATGTGGCTGAGTGCAAAAGGGAAGAGAAAAATGGTTGGTGGGAGCTTGAAAATCTGAGATTAAGAGGGAATCACTACTAATTGTTTAACGGGATTAGGGTTTGGAAGAAACATTATGTGACTGAGAGCAAAAAGAAGAAAAATGGTTAGGTGTGAGCCTGAGATTCTGAGATTGAGAGGGAAAAACTAATGTTTGTTCGGTGGGATTAGGGTTTGGAAGAGAAATGGAGGTAGCTGATGAGTGACTGAGTTCTGAGTCTGAGAGGTGAGACTTAAGAGGAGTAGAAGTCTAATGAGTAAAAAGGAGAAATGAGGGTAGTTGAGTAGGAGACAACTCAAGAGAAAAGACATGTGTGACTGAGATCTAAAGAGGAAAAAAAAAAATTGCACAATGACTGACTCCATCAGTGACTTAAATAGTGACATGCATTAGTTTTTATTTTTTTAATTTTTTTTTTCAAAAAACGTAAGTGGCAAGATACTAGAGAGTCCAGAGTTACTTAGACAAGACCACTCAGACTATTCCTCCTGACACACGTTTTTTAACTGAGAAAGGTAGCTCACACATGCTAACTTTTTTTTTTTTTTTTTGGATGATAAGGACGTTAGGCCTATACATTCATGGATAAGAATTCTTTTTTTTTTTTTTTTTTGATAAGAACAACCGTGTTCATGGATGAACGTTAGACCTCTTCATATACATATATATAAAACATGCTCGGGTCGGTTTGGTCTTCGTCAGTGTGCACATCTCAACGCCTATGGCCGCACTGGTCCAATGTAGGTTTGGAAGATCTACAACCGACTACTATGCCGGAAACCTTCGGTGTAGACCTGAGCGGGGTAGGGCGGTGCGGCAGACTGGTTTTGTTGGTGTTGGTATATCCTTGAACAGGCCTAGTATGAGTTATGAGTTGGGGGGGGGGGGGGGGGGTGTGGTGGGAGGAAGTAAGGAAAGTGAAAATGGGGTCCATATCAGCCTTGGGGTCAACGGTGGGTTCAAGTTTAACTTACAAGCGGGCCTTTACTAATTATGCTTAAGGCCTGAGGCATTTACAATCCACTATGCATGGGTGGGGTTGCTCCATGAATTCGACATTTCGTAAAATCCTCCTAGCGGGCTTTTGTATGGGTGAAAAATAACAAAAGGTCTTAATTCGAGCTTCCTAGGTTGGGGCTATATGTTGGGCTAAATTTTATGAAATCTGAATTTTCAACTATTGATTGGTTCAGTGGCATGCAGTAAGTAGTTTTGTTAGACTTCAATATGATTTGGAACTCAAACCTCCTCAAGGCATCAATACTTCAGTTAAGACTTATTCCACCACATGGGTTTACTTTAGGGTGGGCAGAATCTGGGTTGGGCTATGATTTTGATGTTTCTAACAAGGCACATGGGCGAAAATTCTTAAATCATAAATAATCCTATTAATAAATGAGTAATGCAAGAAAATTAGAAATACAAACTTTTTTACAAACTGTTAATGTGATGAGTGATTATTGCCTTATTGGTAAATGTAAAAATGATGTTAGTGGTAGGTTTAAATGAAAACCAATAAGAAGCAGGCTACAACAATAATTTATAAAAATGTTATAAAATAGTTTGTAATTATAGCATTACTCTTAATAAATTATTATATTTCCCCTTTAGGGGGGGAAAAAAAAAGAAGAAAGAAAGAAAGAAAGAAAGAACAAACAAATCTAGTAAATAATAAGAGTAATGTTGAATTTACAATATTTTCACAATAAATCCTAAGTGACAAACCGTTATTGGTGGATAAAAAAATAATGTCAATAATAAACTTAATTTAGAATGGGTAATAATTTGTCACATAAAATTTGATATAAAAGTATCATCAATGTAGCAGTACTTTATATAAAAAATGGTAAAATATCATTTTCGTCCCTAAACTATCAATTCGTTTGGAAAAGTTTAGGAACGAAAATAGAACTTTTGAAAGTTTAATGACGAAAAACGAACTTTTGTAATAGTTTAGAAACGAAAATAGAACTTTTGAAAGTTTAGGGACGAAAAATAAATTTTTGTGATAGTTTAAGGACGAAAATGATATTTTACCCTATAAAAAATGTTAGTAGTAAATTGTGGCATGCTAATTTGAAAATATAAAGCTGTTGTGACTTTTTGTTGTTTAGCATATATAGGCACAGAATCTGATCAATGTGTCCGTCCAAAAGTCAACTTCAAGCATCAATAATTGGAGTGCATAGGGAATGAAACACCGAACATACTTGAAAACCCAACAAAGCAGCTGGCGTGAGAAAAATCAAGTGCGTTTAGCTTCATTGACGAATGGAAAATGTTATGTTGGTAATATTTTCACTATAAATCTTAGGTGATTAGCTGTTTAATTGTGAATAAAAAAATAATATTAGTGGTGAGTTTAAATTAAAACTAATAATAATTTGTTGTGAAAATATTGTGAAAATTAAAACCACTAACAACGTGACAGTGCTATTGATGAATAAGATTGTCTAAAAGTGGTTTGACATACAATAAGTGCTTTTTGTGCAGTGGAAGCAAGATAGAGCATTACGTGATTATCATTATCTTTTGCATATGTGAGGCGTCCAGCTTGAATTCATAAATTGAACCAATCTGAAGAATGAAGAAAAAGCTTGAAGTGAAACTCGGATACTTTGCTGTCCAATGAATAACCAAATGCATCAGATCGCAAAGAATTGATAGGAAAAAAGTTTTGTGAAGTGATAATGTAATCATAAAGTATCCATTTCACAAAATAAAGGCAGAAATTGAGTAGCGTGTAATCATAAGGCGTCTTTTGTGATCGCTGGCTGAAAAACTCAGAGACAATACAAAACTAAAGCCAAATTGGTCACGGCAATATATAAGAGAATGGTGTATAGAAATTGCTCATTCCACCTTAAGCATTAAATATTGGGTGGTGTAAAACTCCCCAAGTTGCTATTTTAGCAACCTACCTGCTCAAATTGAGCTTCATTCATGTATGAGTTGCTAAATATTTTTAGTAACCATGAATAGTAAGATTGTATATATACAACCTTTTATTCATGGTTGCTAAACATAAAAGTAAAATATAAAAGTACATGAAACTGAAAGTTCAAAAAAAAAAATGAAAGAGCGGGATGAGAGAGAAGAGAGAGAATAAGTTAATTAGGTAGTTTATATTATTTTATTAGGTTGTATGATAAAAAAAAAGGGATGTTGGATGTATTGTTGGACGAGTTAGTAAAATAGATAAAGTAGTATTTAAATATGTAAAATACGTATTTTTTACATCCCCATTGCTAGTGCTAGAGAATAGAAGAAATCAAAGAACTTTCTTGTGTCAAAGTAGAATTTGGTAACTCCGTTATTCAAATAGAATTAAATTCTACTTATGAGAAAGTTTTTAAAATATATCATTTTAAAAACTAGTTTATGATATTTTGCACAAATAATAATAATAATAATAATAATAAATTTATTGATTTGCATTCTACTTGTTTAATTGGTTCCCATGCTTTACATTTTTTAAATTACATTAAAATATATAATTTTGCATTTTAGTTTTATGCTTTGCATTTTTTTAATGCTTTACTTGTATGTAATTTGAACTAATTAATCAACTTAAATAATTGGTTAATTAACTATGGTCAATCTATAACCCAACATAACCAAATCAAATTAGGAATTTGAGATAATATCCACAACTCAACTGTGTCTTTGAAAAATTTTTAGAGCAGATGGCTCAAATATGACCTAGAGGTGTAGAATGCATTAGAAGTGGCCTTTCATCTTCAACTTTAAAACTTTTGTCAGATAAATATTATGGAGTGAATAAGAAATTGACTCCTAATGTGTCCACTTGAACAAGATTTTTGAAGTGGTGAGAATCCTTGAGCCCCACGTAGGAAATGATAAAGAATATGAGTTTTGGGTTGGATATTGAGTTGGACTTTAGGCATGTGTGGATTGAGCCCACTTATTCAATTAATAATAATATTTTATTATTTTATTTTTTGAGCCAGCAAGTTTGTATACAACAGTTATTTATGAAATAATGTGTCTGTTCAGTAACGTATATTTTCATCGTTTCTCATTCATGAAAAAACAATTTTGGAGAAAATCTTGCAAAGAGAAAATATTTTGTGCATTCATTTGAGTTAAAGAGAGATAAAGAGTCATAAAGTAGTTCATAGAGCATGGACCTTGTGTGCTTCTTCTCCATACTGTAGATCATTTTATCATGGGAGGCAAACGTCTGTAAGTATCAAAGCACCACAGATTGTATGAGAGACGAAATCTGCTTTAAAGAGATTGTGTCAAATACAATATTTGATCTAAATCATTCATCCTCCACGCATTTGGTCTGTGAGTTTTTAATTATTTGCAGATTTCTTCTTATATATACAGTATCTATTTATTGTTTATTGTTTTTGTCTATCATATCTATTTGTGTTATTGCTTATATTTAGATATGTATATTGTTATTTTGTTTAATCACAAAAAAAAAAATTGTTCAACAACTTCAATCAAAGTCTAGTTGCGCATGACACGATGATTAGGGCTATCCAAAAGACCCAGTAACCTACTCAACCTGGCACACCCGCCCGTGACAGACCTGCCGCCACTCGACCTGAACTGAATTCTTTATCCTTGCCGGCAAAGTATTACTAATTTTTGACCAGATTTGGCGAGATCTTGCCGTTATTTGATGAAATCTAGGCCAGATCTCGATGGATCCGGCCAGATTTTTGTTTGATCTCTCCAGATCAGGCCAGATTTCAGACAGATCTCTCCGGATCCGGTCAGATTTCGACTAGATCTCTCCGGATTAGGCCAGATTTCGACCTCGATGATAAACTTGAGACCGACCCGAATCAACCTGAACCCGACGAGACCCGAACAGAAAAATCCAACCAGATCTCCGGGTCGGTTTCGAGTCAAATTTTTATCCACCTGCCTCATTTGGGTCGAGTCTGGGTTGGGCATAAACCCGACCTGGCCCAACCTATGGACAACCCTAATGATGATGCACCAACAAAAAAAATAACGTACACTCATGCTGGTTGCTAAGATGACTGACGACATAAAGGGAGAAAAGCAATGGCTACACAGATATTGAGAATTTCTGTGATGTCAGTATGTCACTCATATAATTATTATCTTTTGGCGATTCTTAACATGTATGGTGGAAACAAGCATAGAACAACCAATATATGAAAAATCATGTACAAAACTTTTTTTTTATTTTTTATTTATAGTGAAATTAGTTTATTGGGGAAATTACATACAAATGCAAGTACTTATTCTATATTTAGGTTGTAGTTTTTTTAATTTTGTCAACTAAAATTTCAAATTTATGAAATTGTTTCAATTTGAAGCATCTGTTCATATCTGTTATTCTAGATAATAAAGGAGTAGTAAAAAAAATAATTGATAAAATTAACATTTCAGATAAGCAACTAACTTTGATTTTCTCACATAAGAGCCATTTCACTTTTTCACTCTTAAGTGAATTTTTTTTTCTTTCTAAATTGAGCTTTCTCTCTTTATTTATTTATTTTTTGTTTAGTGATCGTCAAATTAATTTGTGAATTAGCCCTAGGTGAAATGTATACTTTTATTGTCGGTTTTTAACTTTTTACATCTTCAGTAATTCCTAGAATAACACAAATGGATGAAAGCTTCAAATTGAAACAATTTCATAAATTTGCTACTTTAACGAATAAAAGTAAAAATATGGGGTCTAATATAAAACATATTGTAAACTTTGAGCCTATTTATGTAATTTCATTTATTTGTTCTAACATCTCCGATTAGATATCAATAATAGGTCTTGAAACTGTTGTGGCAATTTTTTATTTTTTATTTTAAAATTGGCTGTGTGGATTAAACACACAATGTTATGATTTTTTTTTTTTTTTTTGGCGAGAGATTGTGTTGTAGTTATAGAATTAGGCTATATATGTGTCGTGTCATATTATTGAAGGTTTTGTGTGTGTGAGTCTATAAATATGGTTTTACACTTCTACTTCCCCATGCTACAGGGAAAGAGACTGTCAATTTTCTCTTCTACTAAATTAAAAATAAAAAAATAAAAATTGTGTCCTCTATATTGATTGTGTTAATATTACAAAATTTGTTTCATTGTATGCAAAGTGAATATCTCGCGTGACAAATTCTTTATTTATTTATAGTTTTTATAATTTAGTAGTGCTAATAATACAAAGAAAGAATTTGAACTCTGGTTCTTCTAATAAAATAGAGTAGCATATATTACTAAGTTATTAGCTCTAAGATGTAACAAATTCATTTTGGAAAACTAAAAGAAATTAAGAAAGGTGAACATATGAACCATATGAAAAAGTAAAAAAGACAACATAATTTGAGAATGTAACAGATGTATCCTTCTCAAAGCAACAAATATATAAAATTAAGGTCCCAAGCTCCTAAATCAGAGTTCTCTTTATTTATTTTGAAATGATGATGATTGATTTTGTGATATAGATTTTGTTTTCATACATATTAAAGTGTATATAAATCCATGTTGTTAAACAATTAATTTGACCAAACACATAATGAACCAGCAAATAGAACTTCTATGGTGGTTGTGATACACTGTTGTAAAGGCCCTATATTTCCACTAGTTTTTTTTTTTTTTTTTTGATATTATTTCCACTACTTTAAGAATACCTTCATAATTAGTTTGGATTCAATGGCCCAATTTGTCCAATAACTTCCTTATGCTCTATTAAACTCAACTAATAAAATCTTTTATTATTTAATATAAAACTTGTGTATTGAATGTAGACTTGATGATAAAAAATAATTATCATGGAACAAAAGTTATATGTTCAAATATTATCATTTCAACATATAAAAAACGTATTGACTCTTATCGAACTGCTTTATTTCAACTTATTACTCAAGTTAATTTAAAAGTATTGTCATTTTTAAAATCCAAGAGAGTTTAAACTCGGAGGGACGGGGAGGAATTTAGGTGGGAGAGGCTTATCCACAATTTTGTAGAACAATGATTGAAAGAAGAAAGAGGGAAAAGTATACAAAGCATAAATGGACCAAAATCATTATTTTCCACAACTTTTATTTTTATTTTTTATTTTCAAAATAAAAGAATCATTTGGTAAATATGTGAGGTTTTTTTTTTTTTGGATGGTGATATGCATGTGACCTTTTAGAGCATTTACATCAGGGAATTCTATTCTATCCTATTTTATCATCCTAAAAAGTCACTTTATCAATTATACAATACAATTTTACAATATTCCTAGCATCCCAACTTTTATTTTCCTATTCTACTTATTAAAATAATATTTCTACACAATAAAATAATATATCCCACAATCACCATCATTTACAATACAAAACCACCATCACCACAAGCCCACCACTACACTACACACACCTAACACCACCACCACCAACAACCCATAATCTACCGTCAACACCCCAAAAAAGAAAAAAAAAAAGACCATCGACACCACCCTCTCCACCCATTGGAGCTCCGATTCAAACCTTTGTCAAACCCATCAGAGCTATCACCAGCAAACCCATTCAAAAAATATGTTTGAACCCAGCAAAACCCATTAAAAAAAAATGTTTGAACCCAGCAAAACCCATTCAAAACCCAGCAAACACATTCATTGGAGCCATCACCAGCAAACCCAGCCTGTAGATCCACGCCGAACCCAAACCCACAACCACACCGATCCATGTTGTCGTCGTCAACCAAAGAGAGAGAACGCAAGCCACGTCGTCGCTGTCAACCGGCCGATCTGCAACGAGAGTGGTGGCTCACCGTGGTGTGGTGGCTATGGGTTTTGGGTCTGAAGAGAGAAGGAAGAGAGCAAAGCTGCAAAGAAATAACGAGAGAGAGAGAGAGAGAGAGAGAGAGAGAGAGAGAGAACTAATTCGGAATAGTTTAATAAAAAGTAGGAGAGAGAGGGAATTAAATAATAATATTTAAGGTTAAAATTGTGCTACAGTGCAATTCTAAAGGTAGAATTGCACTGTAGCACAATTCCAAATTTTTTTACAATTCTAACATTGTAGAAGTCCGGATGCAGGGACTGTTTTGAGCTTTTATGCTATATTTTTGCAATTGTAGCATTATAGAAGTCCGGATGTAAATGCTCTATCAAATTGCTAAATGCCTTTGGATGTAAGGCTCTTTTAAGGTGACTATTCCTTTTTCTACATGGTAGGATTTGCAGTGTCACTATCGCTTTAATAACAGTGTTGTTACTCGTTAATGCACTTGTCTGTGCACTTACGGAGTGTCGTTACTCGTTAATGCACTTGTCTGTGCACTTACGGAAGGATTAGAAACGTTTATTCGGGAATAGGGTCCATGCCAATGGGTGGTCCATCCTCATTTTAACTTCAACCAACCGACTCATGCCAATTGACGCACACCTTACAAGACATTTAAAGACTTGTAGGGAATCCCATGTACGCATGCGTTTGCCAATGTGGTTTTGATTCCTCAAAAGGTTTTGTCAAATTTTGCAGAAAGAGAACAGGAAGAAATTGGAGTTCTTTTCCAACTACTAAGAAAACAAAGGTGTTAGTGTTACAAGTGTGAAACCTACCTTTTAATGGTGACATAACATAAAGATTCACTTTTTTATTACTCCTATTTTGGTTTTTGTTTTGAGAAAGACATAAAGATTCGCTTAATCAGTCGAAAAGCATGTGCTGAGAAGCGTATAGTCAATCATTCATAAAGTTTTTTAAGGGTGTATTTAGATATCGCTTATTTTATTGAAACTGAAAAATTATTGCTGAAAGTACTATAGATAAAGGTAGAAGTTAATTGAAATAGTACAGTGGGGCCTATGAATAGTGCTAAAAAGTACAGTGAGACCCATAAATAATAGTAAAACTAAGCTGAATAGTGAAATAATTTTCATTTTTAATCTCTTTCCAAACGCACACTAACTTAAGTAAGGACTTTTGGGTCTTAAAAAGAGCATAGTGCCATAACCTCACCATCCAACAAAGGTCAAGTGGCCCAAGTCTTTTTATTTTGGGAAAAACACAAAAATACACATTAAAAAAAAAAAAAAAAAAAACATGACTTTAGTGTGTGCAACAATGCCCTTTTTTTATGGTAAACTAAACATAATTACATACACCCAATGTACATTGATTCCTGGTATCATGGGTGGGAAGGAAGTGCCACTTTGAATTAGAAATTTAGAACTAATGTGACAACAAAGGTCAAGAGATTTTTCTATATTAGAAGAAAACCATCTACTTAAATGTTAAAAACTAGTTCACACACTCTATTATACGCACTCTCACACTTACTCAAATTGCACGTGAATTTGAAGTGTTCATTCCACCTTAAGTTGAATGCAAAGCCAAAAGGCTTATAATGTCTTAAGATTGGTGTTAAAAGGCGGACTTTTTTTTCTATCGTTCATTTATTTTTTCCCTTTTTGGCTTAGCATGTTAGAAGGTAGATTAATTCCTTATGTAATTTTAAAATTTTCCAAGAATTCATTCAATTGTGAATATAAAACAATTGAAATGTTTTGTTTTTCTTCTTCTTCTTCTTCCTTTTCATCCCGTTTTCAGTAAAATAGGAACTTTAAGTTGCGTTGAGTTGGACTTTTAACACCAATAACAATGTCACCAACACAGCACCCATCGCATTGAAACTACGGCTCTGTTTGTTTCAGGTGAAAAACCTCTATGGAAAATATTTTACACCCAACAGGGTGGATCGAAAAATATGGTCAAACTGAAATTAACTTCAGTTTGACCGTAAAATTTTGACTCCTTCAGTGTAAAATCATTTACACTTCTATTTTACCTTCAATTGAATTACACTCTTATTTTTTGGCCTTTACCCACTGTCTGACATATTTTTTTGGCGCATATACATATTTTTCAGTAATAATTTTATGTGAAAACCATACACTAGAAACTATTTTCCGTCTCATTTTTTAGAACGCAACCAAACAACTAAAAAAATTTTCCTCTTTCCAAAAAATATTTTCTCCTAAAAATATTTTATACTCACATAACATTTTAAATCAAGCCAAACACAACATACATAACGAAGAGAAGGTGTTGTTGTAGATATTTCTAATACATAATACAATGAGTAGCCCTTTCAATTTAGAATCTGAATTAAATTCCATAAAAAAGCTATAGATCTAAAACCTAGAACAAAATTAACAAGCCCAAAAAAATTAGCGCAACAACAAAATTAAATGAAGAATAGCAAAACTAAAAATAATTAAGCTCAATCTACTAATTTTACCAAAAACAAACAACCTGATCCTTTAAAAGATTTTAACAAATAATTTTATTCTTACCCAGCAGGTAGCAGCGGATGCACCCATCAAAGACACAAAAAAAAAAGAAAAAAAAAAAGAAGAGTAAACTACATATTTGGTCCTTAACCTTTAGGCTAAATGTCAATTTGGTCTCTAACTTTTTAAATATGTCAATTTAGTCCCTAACAATTTAGTATTGTGTCAAAATTATCCATACCGTTAAGTGATGGATGGAAAATTTTGACATGACTAACTTTCAAAATAAAAAAATTATTTTCACTCCACCTAAAGATGCCATGTATACTGCCATATAGCCTAAAAAAAAAAAAAAAAACTTAAAGTTCAATTAAAAATACAAATCGAATTTGGTCAGATTTAAACTAAACTACATATCCGATGAGAGTTTCAAAAGGACTGTTAAGTTGGGTATGAATTTGGTTGTAGGAGGGGAGGGTGGCTATTGACGATGATTTGATAGATGGCGGAGATGACTCAGGAGGAGACCATGTCCATCTAAGTCCGAGTGCTAGACCTGGATAGAAATTTTTCATTTTGATGATCTGTGTAGAGAAATTATATATTTTTTGTTGAATGCGTTGAATATATGTATAGAAATTTGTATTTTTTTTTTCAATCATTCTTTATGCTCTTCCTGGTTAGTTTAGAGTATTTTTTGTTTTTATATATATTCTTTTTAATCTTTGTATACGTGGCATCCTCAGTGGTATAATAATAATATTTTATATTAGTCATTAACTACGTCAGTATATTCCATCCATTACTTAATGACAGTGACTATTTGAACATAGTACCAAAAAGTTAAGGATCAAATTAACACATTTAAGAGGTAAGGGACCAAATTGACATTCAGCCAAAATGTTAAGGACTAAATGTGTAGTATACTAACCAAAAAAGAAAAAAAACCAGCAACACATGTACAATTCCAATTTCATAAATAATTACACTATAATATATTAAGAATCAATAATTTTATGTCTTTGTCTTAGTTGATGGGTTTGTTAATACTAAATGGATGTTTTTTTATTTTTTATTTATTTATAGAGACAAATGGATACTTATATATATATATATATATATATATATATATATATATATAGGTTCAAGTTACATCTTGTGTAACTTCATAAGAGTTACACATTTTGTGGACCATTAATTACTATTAGATCTAAGGGTCAAAAAACATTGATAGTAGTTTCATTATTACTCCATAGAAATTAGTGATTTAGGCATTGACTTTTTTTTTTTTTTTTTTTTTTTCATATCATCATCTTCTTCCTCTTATCTTTCTTTTTGCACTATACTTTCAGGCCTCCATCATGAATGGTGGTTGGAATAATTCTAAAAATAACATCTCAAGTCTTTTCTTCTTCTTAAACTCGTTGTTGGAAAAAATTCTGAAAATAACTCTCAAGTCCTTTTCTTCTTGTTAGGCTCGCTATTGAAAGAATTCTGAATATAACGCCTCTATATATAAACAAAATATTTTAGTCAAGATTCTCTCTTAAAGTTAATGTGAAAGTTCTTTTCATAGTTCCTCCACGAAAAAACTTCTTCAACAAAAAACACGCCATCCGCTTAAAAACTCCTTTATAGTTACATGACTATTATTAATGGTGGTAATGGAAATCCAAATTTAAGAAATATCTTTTCACTGCAATAGTTTTAGAGAACATGTGGTCTCCTCAACGTCAATTATGAAATTACCTAATAACACCAGACGAATAAACAAAAGAGAACCTCTGTGGCTGCTTTCCAACCCAACTATGAGAATTTTATGAATGGTGGGGGCCTGAAAGTATAGTGCAAAAAGAAAGACAAGAGGAAGAAGATGATGATACGGACGAAAAAAAAAAAAGAGTTAATGCTGTTTTTTATTATTTTTTTAATAAGAAGAGTTAATGCCTAAATTATTAATTTATAGAGAGTAATAATAATATTACTATGTGTGTTTTTTGATCCTTAGATCTAATAATAATCGATGGTTCACAAAAAATATAACTCTTGTGAAGTTACTACAGGTCTAACTTGAACCCATCTCGTATAGATATATTTATATATATATATATATATATATTTTTTTTTTTTGGGTTAGGAATACTTATTTCGAGTTTCATGGTGATTTTTTTTCCTATACTTTTGCCCCTCTAACCTAAGTCCTTGCTCTGTTCCTGCAAACTCAACTGTGAATCTAGTTTACATGAACTCTTGTTGGTTGCTCGTAAGACAGTGGGCATGAAGAGGAAAAAGGGTTATTTTATTTAAACTTCCCACTTCTCAGGAATCTGAGAAGCTATGACAAGAATCACAATGAGAAATTAAAAAATAGGGAAAAATTAGGAAAGAAAAGAACAGAGAATAAAAAAGTGCAGAAATGTGATGAAGAAAGTGGAAGATTATGCTCAATGGTGACATATAGATTAAAAGATTAAAAAGTCAGCAAAAGAGCAGACTATAATAACCATAAAGATTTCTTAATTGCAATATTCGAAAAAAAAAAGAAAAGAACATTACAACCTTCACCTTATATTTGAACAGAGACCATAGTAGTAGGCTAGTAGCTCAAGGCAAGAAACATAAAAAGAGCTTATGGTCGGTGGTTGCAACTTGCAAGATTTTACTAGACAATACTAAAAGTAAAAGATATAAAGAGAAGGCCTAATTAAACCGGAGCAGTTCTAATGTCATGACCAGTATGCTGTGATAACTCTATTGCGTCTCCATTTTCTTCCTCAGCTTCACCAGACATTTCCTCCAATGATCTTCCGTTTGATTCAGGCACCAAGAAAGTAAATACCATTCCAAGGAAGTTGACCACACCCAGAATTATAAGTGTATTTCTCACTCCAATAGCCTTTTCTGCATACTGAAATCCAAATGCACCAACCATTGCCCCAGCTTTTCCAGCTGCGGCTGATATACCATGACATGTAGACCTCAGCCTTGCTGGGAAAATCTCGGCTGGCACGACGAATGTGGTGGCATTTGGACCAAAATTGGCGAAGAAAAACGTTAGGGAATACATCACAACAAACCCAATTCGGTTGGCTTTTAAGGTCCAATGGTGGTAAGGAATGGCCAAGGCAAACATGAAGACAGTCATGAAGAAAAACCCCATCAATTGGATTGCAAATCTCCCTATCCTGTCAATGAATGCCACGGTAAACCAATACCCTGGCACAGTGCTGCAGAGAGCTATAAGAGTCTGTGCTCTGGCAATTCTGAAAACCTCATCGAGGGCACTCATTTCCTTTGCCTTTGGAATCCAACCAATGGCAGTGAAAATGTCTTTCTGAAATAAGTTCTGGCTGTAGAAAGCAATATCCAACAAGAACCAAGTAGATGTGGTTCCAAGCAAGTGAAGCCCATGTCGGCGAAGAAATGGCTTTGAGAACAATCCGAAATCATTTCCTTTGACCTCAGTTTTTCCCTGTTCAGCTTCCAATTCAACCTGCAGAACTTTGGACATATCAGCAGCTGCCTGTTTGGCATTCTTGGCAACCAAAGCAGTATATCGAGCTGTTTCGGGCATTTTCATGCGCCAATAATAAGTAAGCAGGGCTGGGATTGCACCAAACATCACAATTATGCGCCAGACATAATCAGCTTGTGGACTAGTGGAGCCAATTGGGTCATCTCTATAAGGCAAGGCAGGGTATTTGGCCTTGAAAGCTGCAGAGATAATGATAGCAACCATTCCACCAGCCAAAATCCCAAAACCTTGCATTGCAAACACTGCAGCAATGAAGGCACCACGAGTCTTCTTGTTGGCATACTCAGACATTATAGTAGCAGAAAGTGGGTAGTCACCACCAATGCCAAAGCCAAGCCAGAACCTGAAGAAGCAAAGTGTAGCCATGACAGCCTTGGCATCTTTGCCAAAGGAAAGGCCAGAGGCAATTGAGCAAATCACCATGACCATGAGAGTCAGTCCATAGACACGTTTACGGCCCATTTTGTCACCAAGCCAACCAAAGAAGAGTTGGCCTGTAAGGGTACCACAGAAGGCAACACCATTGACAGCAGCAGAGACATTTGAGGGCAAAGAGCCTGGATCAGGAGAACCTTCCTTGTAGTAGTACAAGCGGCCCAGCAGTTTTGTTACTAGAGAGATGCAAAATAGATCATATGCATCTGTGAAAAAGCCCATCCCAGCAATCACAATGGCTGTGAAATGGTACAATTGTGTTTTCGCAACATCAAGAGCATTGAGCACTTCCATTTCCTTAGCCATGACTGGTACTTCTCAGTTCTCACAATCTCTTGCACCTGTTCAAACCCCTTCACTCTTTAACCTGAAAAAAAAAAAAAAAAAAAGAATAAAGAGAAGAAGAAAATATCAACCCACATATGACAAACAAAAGTATGAACATGTGACCCACAAGAGACAGTCGGCGAGTTGACACAGCCAAGTGTAGACTGTTAGACTCGTGTGTTGTGACCTGTGACTGTGATTGTGAAACAATTACAAACATAAAATAAGAGGTAATTGAGAAGACGACAAAAAAAATGGCAGATATTTTTCCACTGCTGTAGAATTCAAATTTAAGGGCCATATGACTAAGAAAGAAACAAGTGATGAGTGACAGCTCAAAGAAAATAAGCCTTTTAAATCGGCATAGGAAGTCTTTTTTTTTTTTTTTGGATAAGCGGGCATAGGAAGTCTTTGAGTCGATAAAGCAATACCACAATTATCAACCTATGATGAAAGCAACTGCTAAAACATTAGTTGCAGTACCTCAAATCAAGGAACACATTGATTATCATAAAGTTTTTCTTTTATATATATATATCGGAGGCATGAGCCGTTCAAATCATGGTTTAGGCCAAACTGTTTCTGATTACTTCTTTTGAAAGTACAATCTTCCTTTAAAAAAAAGAAAGAAAGTACAATCAGCATTCGTGTTAGCTTATGCTAAATCAGCATTTTTATTTTAAAAAATTATTTTTTAAAATACTTGTTGCACCTGATTATTTATTTTATATTTTATTATCAAATTTATTGATTTTTTTTATTGTTTATTTCTTATCACACACTACAACCATCATCTAATTTCTTCCTTCACCCTCATAAATGCAAAGAAATAATAAAAAAACTATTTTGCATAAGCAACAATGTCTCTTAAATTTGAACAAGCACGGTAACAAAATCCTATTTTACATTACCGGTTGATGATTTGATGGTGGTAGTTTTTGGCTTCATCAGCTATATTTAGTTCTTATGCTATTTTAGCATACTTGATGCAAATGCTTATTTGCAACTTTCATTAGAGATAAGATTAGATGAAATAATTTAGCTTATGGAAAATGGAAGGTCCCCTTATGCTATTTTAGCATACTTGATGCAAATGCTTATTTGCAACTTTCATTAGAGATAAGATTAGATGAAATAATTTAGCTTATGGAAAATGGAAGGTCCCCCTATGCAGGAAAAGCTGCTATCAGACAGCGAATATGGTTACTGAAACCAGAGGCAGACGACCCTAGAGCTCTAACCAAGAAGACAAAAGAAATTAAGTGAAGGACCAGAAAATCCCACTCGAGGAAATTTACACGAAAGTTATACGGTGATAAGTCCAATTCAAGTTCATAACAACATTCTTCTCAAAATAAAAAACAAAAAGAGAGTTCATAACAAATACATATAATAACAATAAATAAATAAATAAATATATATATATATATATATAATGGGTTATATTAATTGATAACTTTAAGACAATTATTAATAAAACATTTTAAAATTTTTTTATCAATTTTTATAATAAATTAAAAAGGTTGTTAAAATATATATTTTTTTTCATAAAAATTTTCTTACTCATAAAAAATTGTCTGGTTTACTAACAACATTTCCATATATATATATATATATCTTCTAAATAAAGTGTAAATAAAGAAGGGAAAAAGCCTTAAAAGGGATGAAATTCCAATTTTTTTTTATATATTATT
This sequence comes from Quercus ilex subsp. ballota, assembly GCA_032727855.1. NCBI lineage: Eukaryota > Viridiplantae > Streptophyta > Magnoliopsida > Fagales > Fagaceae > Quercus > Quercus ilex. The sequence continues at coordinate 18,608,075 of CM064913.1, read as the reverse complement.
TATTAATAAATACTATAAAGACATTCATTAACTAAAACCCTTAAGAAAAAAAAAAAAAAAAATTCCCATCCACTGATTCTAGTACTTATTATTTGTTTAGAATTTGGTGGGACAGGTTAAGGGGGTGTTTGGTAGAGTAGTTTGAAAATTGTTATTTATAGTTTTTTGAAATACGTGTGGGTGAAAAAATGTGTTGAAATGCATGAAATGCTGTTTAAAAACTAAAAAATGTTGTTTGAAATGCCAAACCAAACGGGCCCTAAATATGAAAGGTTCTGGAAACAAAACACTAAATGATATACGACAGGTAGTTAAGAAATTATCATGCCCCTAGAATCAAAACAGGAAAGAAAAAACATCTCGTGAGAAAAGTTTCTTTAATTTTCTTACCAACCAAAGAGAAAGGAGAGGAAAAAGAGAAATAGAAAGAAAACCCTGGAACCTCCTGAACAAGAATAACTACAGTCTACAGACCTACCATTCTCTTCTAGAATTACCTTGTTCCCCATTCAGAAAACAAAGAAATTCTTGATTTTTGAATTCCCTTCTTTTTTAGGGGATCTTTTGAACACTGGACATAAAAGCAAAGAAAGGGCAACCAAACACAGCAATTGTAACCTGCTATATATCTACAGAGATTAAAGATATGTATTTTTGAGTAAATCTTATGAAACATACCTCTAGTAATCTAATAAAGAACGCTTTAAAAGCTCATGTCAGGAAACAAAACAAAAACAGGTCAGGTTTTTCAATATGACCCACTTGAAAAGCAGGACACACACTTCCTTCAGAAAACTAAAATGAAAAACGAAAAAGAGAAAAAGAGAAAAAGAAAAAGAAAAAAAAAGAAATAATTGAGGAAGTAAATACCTTACTGTTACTGTTAACTGAGAGAACAGTGATCCTCTGCCTTCTCTACCTATCCTTTCACGCACAGGAACACATAGTTAATGCAAGCTCTAAAGGAAGAGAGACAAAGGGAAAGTCGAACAAGAAGATGACGAAGAAGAAAATAAAGTTAAACGTTAGGACTTACGAGTAGAATTAAAAGAGTGTGAGTATAAACGCTTATATAAATTTGTCAGTGAGAGTTTACAGTTCAGAACTGAGGAGAGAGAGAGGGAGAGAGAGAGAGAGTGTTGGAAAGAGTAAACGGGGTATGGAGGGAAGACAGGGGAAGTGCACGTATTTAAGGAGAAATTACTGGGTACTGCTAAAGTGGTTATCCCCATCCTTTCGACCAATAAAACAGTGTGATTTATACAAATATAATATAATTTAGAGATTTATTATTATTTTTTGTGGTAATTAGGAAGTTGACTCACACGCTTGCATTGATGACATCGATTCATTAGTTAGAAAGATCCTTCTAACCATTCTTCCAATAAACTTAATAATTTTTTGTATTTAAAGACCCTTGCTTATTGCACTCACGAATGTAAAATATAAAATAGTAAAAAGGAATTTACCAAGCATATTCTCCGATTCTTACTATTGTAAGAGTGGACTATCTCTATTCTCTTGGGTAAAGATTAAATTCAATTAGACCCAAAAAAAGAAGAAGAAGATTAGATTCAATGTTTTTGTGTATCAAACCCGTTGAGATATGACTACCAATCCAATGTTTGACACCTATTAGAATGGAAGGTGATTACCAATCACTATGCTCCTTGGGGTTCTCTTTAGACTCTTGCTAACAAGTCATTTTAATCTTTGTTAAACATCACTTTTGGTCCCTAATGTTTGTTCAATATTTCAAATATTAGTCCCTAGAATTTCATAAGTAGCAATCAAATCATTGAAATTTGTAAAATGATCCAAGTTACTCCTTAAAATTTGCTCTATTTTCTTCTTAGTCCCTAGAATTTCAAATTTTTGAAAAATGATTGCCCCATTTCCCCTCTTCTTTATATCATTGTCCTTTCCCAACATTTTCTCATTAGCCAAACATGAAATAAAGAATTATTCAACAAACACAAGTTTAGAAAATCGAAAATCTTCTTTTATTATTACAAATGGCAATAATGAGCCATTATGGTGATCATGTGGAACTTTTAATCCACCCAGAGTCCTATACTACTAGCGTGTAAGTCTTAATCTATATAAACCTTTTTATTGTAAATATGCCTAATCACATGACACATTTGTGACTCCAATCACTAAACTGAAAAATTAGGCTACTTTGAGGACAAAATGTGCTATTTATCCCTCCATAATTCAATTTGCGTAATCTCTTGTGGCAGTTGATAAGAAAGTTTTTTGAACCTTTTTTGGGTTGGTAATAGGATAGATTGACTATCATGAGTTTAAATCCTATTGTTAGGGCCAAAATAGGCAAATTCTCTTTCCGCGCAAAATATACAGCATTCTGCCCCCTTTCCCAAACTAATTAGAGAAATGTCCCTCTTTTGTAATTCGATTTTCTCAAAATCGAGTTTCAATGTAAAACTCGATTTGTAAAAAATCGAGTATGGGGCGATCAAACTTAAAAAAAAAAAAAAAATGCATGGAACTTGAGTTCAGGAAAAAAAGAAAATTGCATGGAACTCAAGTTCATGGAGCTCGAGTTCCATAAAAAAAACACCACTATAAGGCTTTAAAACGCCACTATAGGGCTTTCTAGGGCTCCCTATAGAGTGATCAAACTTAAAAAAAACTTGCATGTTTTAAAACGCTACTATAAGGCTTTTAAAAATTGCATGGAATTTGAGTTCCAGTAATTTTTTTTTTTTTTTTAATTTTTAGTTTGTTATAACTCGATTGTTCAAAAATTGAATTTTAAATTGAAACTCGATTGTTAGAAAATCGAGTTTTAAAAGAGGGGTATTTCTCTAATTAGTTTGCAAAAGGGGCAAAACGCAGTATATTTTGCGCGAAAATGGCATTTGCCCATTTTGGCTCTATTGTTAGGTATATTCTTTAGGATATCTAAATTATTTTGACACAAAATATTTTAATTAACTTGATTGTTCAAAAATTGAGTTTTAAATTGAAACTCGATTTTCTAAAAATCAAGTTTCAAAAAGGAATATTTTCCTAATTAGTTTGGGAAAGGGGATAAAACGTTGTATATTTTGTGCGAAAGGGCATTTACCCATTTTGGCCCTATTGTTAGGTATATTCTTTAGGATATCTAAATTATTTTGATACAAAATATTCTAATTAACCCTTGATTTGAAGTTGTGAACAAGATTTTTCTTGAAAAGGTAGTGATTCGCAAAATAGCATTAGCGAGCTGATTGAGATAACCTGGTTATCATTCATTTGAACAGTGGATCAATATTACCTAAATTTTGCCAACAAACACATTCACAAGAGGCTTATTTTAAATTATATTTTTTCTCCAAAGAAAAAAAAAATGTAAGGCTTATTATTAATCTACTTATTTAACATATTAATTTGAACAAAGTTTAAGATATCTGTGATTTGGCTTGCATAAAAAAAAAAAAAAAAAAAAAATCTAAGGCTTAGTATTAATCTATTGAACTAATTGCTTGACAGTTGGCCTGTAACTTATGATCGCCAAAATTTTATTTGATATTTTTTGTGGCTGGGGGAAAATCTGTAGAACAAACCTCCAACGTCACTGACGTCACTGTCCAATTATGAACAGTAATACATCATGACCCCACACACACCCAAAAAAAAAAAAAGAGAGAGAAAAGAAAAGAAAAAGAAGAAGAACAGTAACAAATGCAAATAATAATATTTTTTTAATTAAGTTATATCCTGATGAAGTTAAACATAAATAAACAATTGACGTTTTCGAGTCCCCAAGTCTACTTCAATCATGCAAGACTTCGAACAATGGAGAATGAGATAATGTTTTATATAATTATATTATATAAAATGGGGTCATGCTAGAACACTTGTTAATAATTTATTTTAAGAAAATTTTGATACTATTTTTATGAAAAATAAAAAAAGTAGTCAAAATATTAATTATTTTTTGTTCTATTTTCTATAAAAAAAACTTTTTTTTAAATAAATTATTAACTAGTATCCTAAAGGCACTCGTTAGTATTTTTTCAAATATAAATAAATAATATTAATATCACACATTTTCATACTTCATTTATTATAAATATTTATCACTTTTATATGAGGTTATTATTTTTCCTCTACTATTTATAATCAATCATATAGTATTATTTGTCATTTTTACATAGACTTATTATTATTTTTTTTACTATTTATAGTCAATTAAATAGTATTATTAGAGACTAATTAGTTGAACTTGAACCAGATATAATCATTTCTTCAGAAAAAAAAAGGAGAAAAAAAGAAGTTATAGCATATAGGAATAGGACGAACCCTCCAAAAAAAATAAAATAATAAATAGGACGAATAATTAATGGGCCACGCGGTGGGCTCTATCAACAATGTGTCAGTAGAATTGGGCCCACGCGGCTTCAACTTTGATGGGGAAAGTCCAAGTCAACGAGTCGTCGGAATACAAATGCTGACTTTGAGGAAAAAGGAAGGAAGGAAGAAGAGCAAGAACGGCAACCCTTTTGCTTTTTGAACTTATCCATTTGGGCCCATATACCCTCACTTATTTGACAAATTTTGTGCCTACCTCGGTGGGTTGGCTAATGTACTAACTGTGACAGATATATTGGGGTTGGGGATGAGAAAAACTGGATGCTGGCCTATGCTAGTGGATGGTCCAACTCAAATCCCATGGACCATATTGTGTGAGATTCTAGAATCTTTATACCAACCCAGGGGTTTAAATTAATTCTAATCTTATTACTAATAAAAGAATTCTGATTTTGTTACAAACACATGCCACATAATTAGTTTCACATTTGCATTTACTCATGTATACAAATAATACAACATAAATCTTTGCGTACAACAACGGATATATATATATATATATATATAGTTTCTTACAAAAAAGAAAAAGAAAAAAAAGCTGATATATATATATATATATATCGCTTATACATGAATATTTGTAATTTTGATTTAACATATGATATTTTTTAAGTAAATAAAAATATATACATTGAATAAATTTTTAAATCTTTGCAAAACTAAAAAAAAAGTAAGTATTGACATGTCTAAAAATATACAAGTCAGTTTAATAAAAATAAAATATAATTAAATTACATATGATATACATTAAATACACTTTAATTTAATGAGCTATATATGAAACATAATAAAAGAGTAATTTAAGGGAATAAAAAAAAAAACATATTTCAATTCAGGCAATAGACACAAACTTTTTTACAACATTTTTACAAAATGTTGATGTGGCCAACCTCTTATTGGTTTTCATCGAGACTCACTATTAATATTACTTTTTCATTTACCAATAATCACTTACCACATCAGCAGTTTGAAACTTTTTTTGTAAAATAGTTTGTATCTCTAGCATTATTTTTTCAATTATATATTGCATTACATATTTTTAGTAAAAGTCTAGGGGGGCTATTATTGAAATTTATTTCCAATTTTGTTTTACCAAAAAAACAAGAAGGAGGATTTCGAAAAGTTAAGGGGGGCCATGGTCCCCTCTAGCCCCTCCCCTCCTTCTGCCGTGCTTGGTTAACAATTGTGAGAAGGGAGATAGTGTTTAGGTTAAATGGAATTTTCTCGTGTCTTTAATGGAGATATTTAAGATTTCAATTTGTCCTTAAAATGTTCTAAAATAAATATAAAAAAGAAGAAAAAAAATAATGAGCTTTAATAGAGGAAGTATTATATCCATGTTTGATAAGAGAGAGAAGTGGTAGATTACGTGGCAACTACGTATGCGATTAAAGACAAATTTTCAACAAAAACTCTAAAAATTTCACCAATTTTCCCCCGAAGTTTGTCTCTCAAACATATTTCATGTCTATAATCATATTTTAATGTTGTATCCATAATATTGACAGAACATGAGAGCTAGTCCTGAAATCATATGCTTCATATATTATATAATAAAAGTTGTGTCCTACATGTTGTGATTGCTTTGAGTAGATGTCCTCTCTCATGTAAAGCAATATAAATACATTACAATAATTAATGTAGTTGCTATAAATGAATTTTTATTGCCAAAAATTTCATAAAATTTAAAGAATACTATTTTGATTAAATTTTATTGTTGATAGTTTTAAAAAAGTAAAAAAAAAAAAAAAAAAGGTTTAATTGATTATTTTATATGATTTTAATAATTTACCATAATGTATTCTTCATTAATAAAAGTTGGTTCTTATAAGTTGTACTTGCACTATAAGATTAATTGCAAGCATTATAAATCGTACGACATATATAATATAGTTTTCTTTATATGAACCTCTACTACCACAATGTTAAAAAAAAAAAAAAAATTAATATACTAATCCAATTAAAACTCTAATATCAAAAGTTTAATAGAAATTGAAAATGATTTTCATATATATTTTTTTTTGAGGTAAAAGACGATAGATTTTCATATTTTTAGTTATTTCATAACCTATTATAATTTTTTGATTTTAATAAAAATTTATATACGATGTACTTTTTAAAATGTAACTTAGAATATTTTTATTTATTTATTTTATTATTGAATTTCTAATATATTATAATATTCAATAATAAAATGTAGAATATTATTCAAAGGGTTAACTTGGTGGTTTCAAAACCCTCTTGACATCCATAAGGTTGTGGGTTTTTCTTACTTCTATTTTAGAACGACTTCGAAGAGATTTTTCCTTGTAATAACTTGATATATGTGAGATACATGTACGCAAAAGAATAATAAGATTCTTCCCTCATGTCTTTTATTCAATTTTTTTAAAAAACACTAATCCCACAAGCAGATTATATATAAATCGTTTTCATTTTCTCTTTTTCTCAACCAAATTTGATCGAATTGGAATTGGTAGCGAAGTTCAAAAAAGGCCACTGATAATTGGGTTTTTCAATCATAGTTTTTGCCGCAACCAAGAAGTTTCAGGCCAATGACAATCACATCATTCGTGTATAAATAGTCCATTCCACTAGATTTTGCTAGGAAAGTTATTTTAGTGCAATGAACATTAGCACTTCTAATGCCCTCTGCTCTCATGTGCATACCTTAACGTGGCTACTGATTGGGAACGACACCAAACACCTCTCTCCATTGTTAGTTTTGACCAAAACGTGGAGCACCTCATAATTTGAGCAATAAGTCTAGAGACACATCAAAATTAATAATAATTTTGATGCTTGTTTGAAGTGACAAGTTGTTAGTAATAAATAAAAAAGTAGTGTTAGCAATGAACTTATATAAAAATCAATAATAACTTGTCATCTTAGTAGGTGTGATTTTTTTTTTTGGTGAAAACAATTGTGCTTGTAACATTACTTTAATTTGAGTCTTCCTTTACTTCATAGTTTCTTTCACAAATATCAAGGATGATATACAGGTACTTTATATGTTTATTATTTAAAAAAAAAAAATTAGATTTGAAATTTGTCTGTTTCTTGCTATTCTCCATGATGTGGGTCTAAATTAGGGGAGTGCATAAGTCAGGTTGGAGGGTTTTCTCAATCCAACCTATTAAGAAAATCCAAACCCAACTGATTATATGTGTAGAAATCAACCAACCCATATGGATTGGGTTGGGATGGGATGGGTTGGGTCTATGGGTTGTGCATACATATTTTATGCGTTATAAATATTTGGTATTTCGTCGATTCTATAAACACTTTTTTCAACACTTTATTACAATTCATATAACATGCTTAACTTATATTCTAAATTTTCAAATTTATCAAAACCAATTCTTAAAATTCTAAAATTAGTCAAACTAAAAGATTTAAAATACAGTTAATGAAATAAATTTATATACATGGTGGGTTAGGTTGGGTCAAATGGATTGAAAAAACTATCAACTAGAACTTGGCCCAACCTAAGGCTCAAAATAAAATTCTAACCCAACTCACAAAAACCAATTTAAAACACTGGGCTGAGTTAGTTTTGGTGGGTTGGTGGGTTTGATGCACATTCATAGTCTTAATTTTAGTCAAATGAGCAAGATTAAAGATGTAATTTGTTAAAATATTTTTTTATAAATTAATAAAGTAGTAAATTATGATTAGACTAGCATTACTTTTATATGAATCATTATTAATATAATTTTTTTTAATGTAATAAACACGATGTATCTCATCAAAGTTGTAAAAGTTTAGTCAAATTAATGGTTTTTATCTTGATCAAAAGTGTTGTAACTCAAACCATACAATTTAGTGTTTCCAACTAGGAGTCCATGTTCAAATTTTCGTACCCTCAATTATTGAATTATCCATAAATAAAACCTAAAAAACTTATCCACTCACTACTTTTTGTGTACTCCACTTTGTCTCTGTCAACAATGTGTGAAGCGTGTCAGTGGAAGCCGAATAGGGTGCAAACTTTGGTTGAACCTAACATTGTCATGTCACTACTTTTATTATTAGTTCACTTATTTTGAAAACTAATCATTTTAGTCCATGACGACACTATTCGCCACTTGAGCCTGTAGTATTCAGAGGCAGAAACATCTCGTGCTTTTAATTTTTGTGACATTATTTCAAATATAAAAATAAAAATTGACACTATATGGGAAGAGTGATAATCATTGATGGGATATAATTGTCTATTTCCTCCAATTTTTTTAATGGGACTTTTCTTTCTTTGCTTTATGCAGAGTTCAAGATCATATATATTGCATCTTTAAATTCCTTCTACAATTAAAATTCGAATCTAAAATTTAAGAAATCTATCAGCAGACACTCTATTTTCCTATTTCTCAGGTTATCACATTGCAAAGATGCTAGCGTGAAGAATTGATAAAAGAAATGCATTGCTTACACGAATTTTTTTTTTTTTTTTGCCATGTGAATAATATGGGATTTGCCTTTCGCCTTTTTACACAATATTCGAAAAGTTACAACATGAGATTTAAGCCACTCTACAGAAGGAGAAAGTTGGCCTGATCTAACACAAAAAAATGAGAGGAGATTCCTAATGGTTTCATTTCAAGCTAGTGCAGTGCTGTGTTGTGTGCCATGGGTCTCTTATCATTCACTTCATACAAAAAGAGCATTAATTTTGGAGAAACTCTAGAATCCCATCTGGATTCGAAAAGTACAGGTATATAGAATACCATAATCTTCGGGTTTTCAATTTTTGCGATTTAATTAGATTGAATTATTTGATTGTGTTGTGTTATGTCTCATGCGTGGATGCAACGGCTATAAGAAGGGAGGCCTAGGTAGCGGCCCTTGCTTTTGTAAAAAATTCCCTCCCTTTTACACTGCAGGTAAAAACAAAATTATATATAAAATTAACTAATGTCCCCCCTTCCAATATAGTCAATATATATTTATTTAAAAGCACTACATTTATGTAAATGATAAAATATATATTTATCTTATATCCTTATAACGTTTGTAATCTATGAAATAAATAAATATATATATATATATATATATATTTATCTAATTATATTGACTTAAATATTTTTTTTAATTTTTTTTTAGAATACTAAGTATTTTAACACACACATACGGAGAGAGAGGAGAGAAGGTCTTAAAGAAATTGATAGTAGTGTATATCCAAAATGACCTAACTCTTGGATACACAGCACAGACTTTAAACCTCTTTAACTCACATTCATTTTTAGCATGTAAATAAAAGCGTATTACTTTTTTTTTTTTTTTTTTTGAGAAACAATAAACGCGTATTACTTAAATTGTTTAAAATTGATAAAAAGATTTTATATGTTTAATAATTTTTAATTTTTAGCATACTATAATTGTGCAATTTCTAAATTAGTTAATAAAAAATCTTGATCTAAAATATTTAAAGAATATTAATTGTACTTAATATGATTTAAGAGATGGTTTACAGTTTCTTCTCCAATAAAAAAAAGAAAAAGAAGAAGAAGATAGTTTACAGTTTACAAAATTAAAAATGTATTATGTAAAGGTTAACTTGATGTAAATATTTTTGTTATATATGTGAAAATAAAATATTTTAAAATCATGTTACATATATACTTTTTTTGTGTGTGTAGGTTCCTTTTTAGATTATATATATATATATATATATATATATTTAGTTTGGTCAACTGATTTTTTTTTTTTTTTTTTGCTCTGCCATTGTTACATTGAGCATTTACTAAGTAAATCTTGAGTTTACAAGGGATTATAATGAGCCCTTATAATAACTTTTTTTAATTTTTTTTTTTAGAAGAAGCCCTAATAATAACTTGATTAGTCTTTCATGGAATAAGCACAAGAGTAATGCTACAGCTACAAACTCTTTCAGAATATTTTTACAAATAGTTGATGTGGTCAACTTCTTATTGGTTTTCATATAAGCCCACCATTAACATCGCTTTAATTTTGTATCTCTAACATTACTTGTAAGCATAAATGTGGCCAGTGCTTTTTTTGAGTTATTATAAACCTGAAATGTATTATTACGTATTATCGCATTAATTGGAAGCCACCAAAATGTATTATTACGTATGAAACAATTGTGTTAAGCTTTTAGATCCCTGTAAACTAGATTGTTTAACATAATTAATTAACCAAGTGAATACTTAGATTTATTATTCAGATCTAGGTTAAAACTATAAAGTTATATCATGTAAAACAGCGGAAAATAAAGAATACAATGATATGATCACCTAGGAAAACCAAACCGGTAAAAAACTTGGGGAGGATATACCCTAACTATTCTCAAGGTAAAAAGCAAATCCACAATAGAGAATCGAAGTTTACAATAAGACTTAGACCACTAACATCCTATTGCTATCACATGTAGTACTTACTGACATGACAACGTGCAAGCTCTGAATCCACGGACTCATTCTCTATTTGGCCTTTGCAACACAAGCACCCACACTTGTAACTTTAAGACTCTACTCAAAGGTTTAGCAACACAAACTCTTCTGTTTGTGACTCCAAGACCACCCTTGAAGGTTTAGATTTTTAACTATTGTTGATCTTGATGCAGCAACTTCAGATCTACTGGATCTTGAGATTCTTCAAGGAATAACACCTGTAGAAGATATGAGAGAGCTTTTGGGTACAAAACCCTAGATACAAAAAGAGGCACACTCTTCTCTCTCTAAAACACCTCACAAAAATGTGCTTAGGGTTTCTTTTATATACTAAAAGAAGTAGATCTAAAACCCTAATTTTTAATGGACTTGAACTGTTGTTTAGGTTGAACTTAAAATTCTGCAAACTCGTATTTCGATTAGTTGAGCCTGTCTTTCGATCAGTCGAACCAGGCAGTTTCTGAATTCTTCTTTCTGCAGCTTGTATATTCTTGAATCTTGACTTGTATTACTTTGAGCATTGTCTAATAATACTTATAGACTCTAGGATCTATATCTAGATAAGTTTGTATTTACGATTTGCCAATTGTTCTAAACTTTTAGAACCTAACAAATTGTCTCTCTCTCACATGTGAAATTTCAAATCTAGTGCCCTGCTGTCCAATTTTAGAATAGTAGGCAACTATTAAAATGGATGAGTGACTAAATGCTGGATCCACAAACTCCTGTCCAAAAACGAAAGCACCACAATAAGGAATTTTTTTTATTATCCTTTTTATTTTATCATCCCAATATAGGGAAATTTAATTCCCAATTGCAGTTTGTATTTGATAATCAATAAGGAAATTTCATTGGAAAAAGCTTAGAAGGAAACCAGCAACACAATTAGTATTACACAGATATAACACTTTACAATCATATGAACATATTACCTATAAGTCTATAACCTATAATAAGACATGTTACGATAACAAGATACCCCACTTTTGGGTTAAGGCTACATATGTTAGAATTAGGGATAATCTTCAATTCGCATAGTCATTTCTTGCGTGATAGTGTGTATCACTGGCTGCTTTGAATTCACATGATTATGAATCTATGATGAATGATGGCATTCCTGTGTCTCCAGAAACATGATACAAACGCTCCAAAACAAAGTTATGCATATCAGTCGCATCACAGCTTTTAAGGCTCTTGCTTATCCGATTCTACTTAGCCCACGAAATAATCTTTTCCTCCTCATCTTCAAGGTTATATTAAACACAAGTCACCTCCAAAGCCCCTTTTCTCCAAAATTTCTTTTGTTGCGTCAACAAACAGATAACTGCATGCTCTGGAATTGCCTTAGAAAACTGAGTTGATTTCCAGAAGCTGACCCCAAGAGACTTGGATCATATCTGATTCCAAGCTTATGCACATGAAAATATACCTATTTTGGAGGAAATCCAAACTAGAGTTTATAAACATATGGTTAAGTTTATACTTAATACATGTGGGACATTAGGATTATAATATATCACCATGCTCGGCAGCTGACATCCATGACGGCTCACTTTAGCGACACATTCCATACTCAATGAGCTACGTTCGATTACTAGACGCGGTGGTTGACTCTGATACCAAATGTTACAAACTCATGGTTAGAATTCACTCTTGAAAACTAGTTTGTAAGGGGAGGGTGCCAAAGAGCCTATAAATATATGGTTAAATTAATACTTAATTTATATGGGACATTAGGATCATAACAACCATAAAGGCCATTGTCGATATCCATTTTTTGTGACACATTTTCTACGAGCCCTATTCAACCAAGCCCAACTTCCTTGTAGACTCAATTCATGTATTATATTATATTTTATTATTTTAAGCATGGCCCAAGCCCATGCGACTTATTGAGAGAAATTGAGGAAGTGTGGTTTGGAGGGTATGGGTCGGTTTCTTTCGGACTTTTTGCATGAGTCCAACACATACGTGCTACCAAGTGGGCAAGGGACACTGGTAGCACCTTAGGCTCATGGAGGAGGTCTTGTACCTGAAATTTCCACCCCAAAATAGCTTTTATACTCTAGATGACTGTGGCCCAACTTTTCTGCTATACCATTTTTTGCCTAAAACACATAGCTGGCCTTAAATGGCTGGCCTGGTCTACTGCAACAACCAAATGCAATCTCCAAGGACCTGCCATGTCTAGGAAGCATTAGCTCATGAATTTAGGCTATTTTATTTCCCAAATTATGCAAAAAGCAAGACATCCCTCTTACCTAATTAAATCAAATCTAACCATAACTTCTTTGATTCATACCTTAGGGTTCAAAGCCTCTTCTATTGACCAAAAATAGTTACTTAGAGCACCCCAAGTTCAATACAAAAGGTCCCAATCAGATTCAAAATGAACTACCCACGTTCTACCCACATACCTAAAACTTCAGTGCAAAAGCCTATTCAGCCAGTCAATAATCTCACAATTCCGAAGCTTGGGGGTGGAAATATGGGTATAGGGGAACCTTCCCTCTTTTCCTCACAACTTATCTCAATTTCCTCTTCTCGGCGACTGTGGGTCGAAGTTTCAGACCTGTTATGTTTTTATGCTTTTTTTGCACTTTTGTTATTAGCATTTTGATTCTCTTTTGTCAAAGCACCATTAGCCTTTTGTTCATTATACATTTAAAATTTTGGGCATGATTTTCCACAATAAACACTTCTAAAGAACTCAAGGGGAGGTTTAGGCTAATATCACATTTTTGGCCCTTGTCAGAAAAACGTCCTCGACATTTTGGTGACTCCACTGGGGAGTCAAGCAGGTGAAAAAAGAGAGGTCATGTATCCAAAGATGTGAAAACAGCAAAAGATGGTGTTTCTCACACCAACTTTTCGTTCCAAGAGAAACCATATAATGCTTTGCCGCGCAAGAAGAGCATCGTGGAGTTGAGCTGAAAAAAGGTCCATCCTCAGCTTATTGAGCCTGTGGAGATACTTCAAAACATGCAACGAAGTCGCTCTAACCTCTAGAATCTATCTAAGAAGTGAAGAATTTTGAGGATGGAGGGAGAATCAACTTTCTTATTCAAGGAAAAAAATTTCTCCCACTCATCTATATTATTTTTTAGCTATCATACTTATGAATGAATTATCCTACATCTCCTGCTTTATATAATATTTGGAACATTTTTGTTGTAGCTTGAAAATGCAAAAATGGTGAGTTGCAAGTCTGACCACAAAGGGAAGGAAGACAGTAACCAATAATCAACAAAGCGAAGTTCTAAAATTCAACTTCAACCCAAGAACCCCCAATGACAACGCTAAAAGCTCATCATTGACATCTCCTCAAGATATGTCTTCTTCATTATTTGAGTTTGTATTGTTGTCAAGGTTAGCGCTGAGTGTATAAGGGCTGTTGCTATTGATTAACTTGTTTTAGGATGAGTATGAATGCTGCTGTGTGTGTCCTTTTGCAGCTAAATAGTTGACGTCACCACTAAATGAAGTCTTCACCAAATAGCTGAAGGCCATAGCCAAATGGCCTACCGCAAGTTGCGAGATATTCCACACACCAAGTCTTCAAGTAGTGACATTTCATAAACCAAGTCTTGAAGTCATAGGAGTGATGTACTAATGCCAATGCACGTTTAAGCTAAGAGTTTAAGCACTCTCTTTACTAATTAAATTCATCTATGTCATTTAAATCACTTCAACACTCTAAACTTGTCATCAAAATATTTTCTATAATTCATGTGTGCTACTACACTTAGCCGTGACCATTGCTTAATAATGTGAATCGCATTTGCACTAGGGCACAAAACGAAAACCTTCTTGGAACATCCAACAATGAAGGAAATCTGAACTTAATCCTCTCTCACCCAAGCTGTGACATGCTCATGCACTCCAAGCCATGACAAGCTCACACATCCAAAGTTGTGGTCGATCTACACATGCCAAGCCATGGCATATTCACATGTTTCAAGTCACAACAAGCGCATGCATTCCAAGCCATGCTAATGCCTTGATCATTCTTGAATTCAAGATTATGCTTGAAGAGGGAATCGGCAATGTTGTCATCCTCAAGAAAGTTTTTCTTGTCACTCAACTCTTGCAAGGAGAATTCCTAAGTAAGCCTAAGGGTAGGGGGCTCGGCACTACCTTTGAAGAATGTTTTGATAGACCTTGCTCTAGATATTGATGTTAAATAGCTCAAAAGCTTGAAAATGCAAAAAAATGGTGAGCCGTAAGTCCAACCATGAAGGGAAGGAAGGCTCCGTTCAATAATCAACAAAGCGAAGTTCTAAACTTCCATTTCAACCCAAGAACCCCTCACGCGCTGAGCATATGGGAGCCTTTATTAGTGATTGACTCATTTCGGGACGAGTATAAATGCTGCTGTGTGCGTCCCTTTGCAGCTGAATATTTTTGGCGTCACCACAAAATGAAGTCTTCACCAAATAGCTAAAGACTATAGCTAAATGGCCCACCGCAAGTCGTAAGATATTTCATATACCAAGCCATAAGGTAGAAACATTTCAATCGTCAAGTCTTGAAGTCATATGAGTGATAAACAACCGTCAAAGCACGCTTAAGCTAAGACTCTCAAGCATTATCTTTGCTAATTAATTATTTTATATATCGTTTAAACATTTCAATACTCTAGACTTATTGCCAAAATATTTTCTATAAGTCATTTGTAGTAATGTTTAGCCATGACTATCATTTACTAATATAAATGATAATTACACTAGGAGACAAAACGGAAACCTTCTTGGAGCATCCGACAAAGAAGGAAAGTCGGACTCGATTCCTTCTCACCAAAGCCGTGACACGCTCATGCATTCTAAGCCATGAAAAGCTCACACATCCAAAATTATGGTCGATTCGCGCACGCCTAGCCATAGCATGTTCATATATCCTGAGTCGTGACAAGCGCATCCATTCTAAGCCATGAAAAGACCTCACATCCAAAATCATGATTGATCTGCACACGCCTAGCCATAGCATGTTCATATATCTCAAGTCGTGACAAGCACATGCATTCTAAGCCATGACAATGCCTTAATCCCTCTTAATTTGAGATTATACATGAAGAGGGAAGTTCAAACGTTGCCATCATCAAGAAAATTGTTCTTGTCACTCAATTCTTGCAATTGAAATCCACGACCAAGCCAACTAATAAGGAGTGTTCGCGCGCACCTTTGAAGAATGCTTTACTAGAGCTCGTTCTAAACATTGATGTCAAACAACTAAAAAATCACAAGCTAGTTGCTGGAAATCCATTCCAAAGATTTTCGAGTGGAATCTTAGTATCGATGTGAAAGCTTGGCATAAGCGGCATAGAGGCCAACGAGAAAAATTGTTGTGCTAGGGATGCGACAACCCTATACCGACGTCTCTAATGCTTAGCCCATCATCGTCCGAAAGTTAGAAGCCAAGCAAGCAAAGTATGGAGCCGCTGTTTGTGATACCATTTATCTTCGACAAAGAGGTTAACTGAAGCGTGGGTGAGAAGCTTTTGTGCTTGGATGAAACAACCCTATACCGACATCTCCGATGCTTAGCCTATCTTCGACAAATTCAAAATGAACTAACCACGTTCTACCCACATACTTGAAACTTCAGAGTAAAAGCCCATTCAGACAGTCAATAATCTCACAATTCCGAAGTTTGGGGGTGGAAATATGGGTATAGGAGAACCTTCCCTCTCTTCCTCACATCCTCTCTTAATTTCCTCTTCTCGGTGACTGTGGATCGAAGTTTCAGACCTGTTGAACCACGTTTTCCCCATAGAGCTGAAACTTGAGAGCAAAAACCCACTGAGTCAGGAAACATTCTCACAATTTTGAACCTTAGAGGTGGAAATATAGGTACAACGGAACCTTTCCTCTCTTCCTTACAACCTCTCTCAATTTCCTCTTCTCGGTGACTGTGGGTCGAAGTTTCAGACCTGTTATGTTTTTATACTTTTTTTGCACTTTTGTTATTAGCATTTTGATTCTCTTTTGTCAAAGCACCATTAGCCTTTTGTTTATTATACATTTGGAATTTTAGGCTTGATTCTCCACAATAAACACTTCTAAAGAACCCAAGGGGAGATTTGGGCTAATATCACATTTTTGGCCCTTGTCAGAAAAACGTCCCTAACAGCCATGAAACATTCGATTGTAGATTTCATTTTTGTGTTTATCTTTTCTACTTGATTTTGAATGTGATAATAGGGTATAGATAATAGGAATAACAATCTATTTTAGTTTGATAAGTTTTTGAATAGTACCCGATTTTGACTTAACCTGACCAAGTCACTCATACCTAACTCAACCTATTCTTCAAGCATTTAATATTATAATTTAAACTTAACTCATTTTCATTGTATGTTCATATACTTAAGATTATATTAATTTTTTATATTGTAGATGTAAGGTTTTATATTGAAAGTACTAATAGCATTCTTGACAAGGAATTCTCAAATATAAATGTTTTTAGTGTTGGATCTACTACTAAGATTAATGTAAGGACCAGATTTGAATTCCTAACCCAAAATATGAATGGACTTAGGCCCAAAAAGCCTAAAACAATGAATTTGTAGAGAAATTGGTTAGAAAACTGGGCTTTAGTTAATCAAACAACAAGTTAAGTAGGTTGATGACAAAAGAGTGAAAATAGACAAGTTTGAACTGAATAAAAAATGTCCTTGACGAAGTCCAAGGAAACTGGTTCTTATATAATACTCTTAAATATGGTTACAAGTCTAGTTCTAGATTGCTACAGTGTTTCTTTCTTAGTGTTTCGATCTCCTCGTCTCATTGCCCCCTCCTTCTTTTATCTTATCTCTCCTTTTCATCCCCTCCTTCTACGTGCATGCCAGATGGTTAGTGTTGATACTTGTCCCATCAGCACCTTCCATAATTCTTCATGTAGTAGCTGTAAGACTGAAATCCACTGTTCAGGTATTACATTCACATTAATGTGGCCAGGGAGTTAGCTGCAGTGCATTTAATGTGGAGGTAGTAGCTTTCTCCTTAGATATTTTAGGACACTTCCCTGTCTTGAGCTCCCATAGTGCTTATCCATATCAACCGAGTGTTTCTGTGATGTTCCCTCAGACGGCAGATCACCTTTACAAACCTCAGCCTCGGTTAGCCGAGGAGTCTCTTATCCTCGGCACAACCCCTTGGGCCGTTATGATCTAAACTGACTTCTCCGTTTGCCAACATGGGTTCTTTTGATAGCGTTTACCCTTCCTTGGACGCCTTCAGTCCTCGACTTGGGCCTTAGGTCTATTATATACATAAATAATGGGCTCCGGAGCCCAATGCCCCTACAATTAATTAGTAGGTTTTTTTTCCTATAAATTATTATATATTTTCTTCCTAATTATTTATTTATTTTGACTTAACATGTTATATTGTATGAGTTTGTGTTGATTCTAATTTTTTCTTTGCTTATGTAAAACTTTTAATTTAAAAAAAAAAAAAAAAAACTTAACTACAACTATTCTTTTGCCAATGGTTAGTGAATAAGCAAAATAAGCTTTCAATGAACAACTAATCCAAAAACATACCTAATTTATAGGTGATTTAACTTTATTTATGTTTCATGCATAACATGTATACACCTTTTTTTTTCTTCTTTCATGGGCCACGAGGAGGTAGAAGGCCTATGGGTCATAAACTTCTTTTCCTGAAGAAGAAGCAATGACGGTATCTGGGGAATAAGCATCGGCTAACTCTATGGATATTTCTCTTTCTAACCATATAATTACTAGTACGCCTATTGTGAATACTAATACAAGAGTCAAAATAGGGGCAAACACCCATATAATTTCATAGAGCCCTTTTAAGAGCATCCATATCGGTGACGCTAAAACTTTTAGCATTTAATACCTTAAATAGCTACTTTATCTATTTTAACATACAATTTCACAACACACTCTGCATCAATTCTCTTATCTTTTTCTATCAGCCAAATACAATTAACTTTTTTATTAATTTCTTTCTCACTTTCCTCTTTCTTCCTCTCTACCACAAAACCTAACAAAAGGCATAAAATCATTCATATATATATATATATATATATATATATATATATATATTGTTGGAGATTTTACCAAATCAAGAAGTAACAATGAAAGAACAAAATGAACACATCAAGTAAATAGAAATTAGTGATTGACTTGGAGGCACAATTGAATGTTATTCTTAGACAATATTTGTCCTCATACGTAAGTTGCTAAAGGGTTTCTACAAACTTGTCCCCAGGATACAACTAAGTTTACTGGGTTCTACAAATAGTAATTTTGGAGAATAACCACAGGAGTTCTTGTGTTTCTTTGTAACTTACTATTTTCAAGTGAACATAAGCCTCTATTTATACCCATAGGGTTATATTTCATCAAAAGGCACATACGGAGAGTTAAAATGTTTCATAAAACCATTCACAAGGCTTGAAATCTCTCCAAAGTCTCTGAACAGTCACCAGAAAATTCTGAAGAAAATCCTGTTTTACGACTTTCGACCGATCGAGTGCTGTTTTCGATCGATCAAACAGGAATCAAATAGCGATCAATTCATCCAGAGATTCAAGGATTATTTTCTTACCATTTCGATCGATTGAGCCAAAGTTTAGACCGATCGAAAATGCTGTATTTCGAATTTTCACTTAGAAAATTCCAAAACTTGAATTTTCACTTTAACAACTTTATGAAACAATATTTTCCAAACTCAAACATCATTATTACAACCTATCCATGTATATACCTATATATACAACATACATATAAATATATATATATATATATATATATTATCCTTTCCTTCTATACATTGAACTGCTAGTCTTGGTAATTCACTGTAGTAATTTGCCAAAAAAATTTGGCTTTGGCACCATTGGTGTTGGGCTCTTTTTGGTGTTTGAGGTGGTAAAGCTATTTTACCACCACCGATATTGATACTCTAAAGAGGGGAGCGACCAGTGTAGCTTCCCTGCCTAGGCGTAACCATAGTAGCACCCCACCCGCTCACAAACGATAGCTCATACACCCGGTCTATGTGAGAAACTCACTTATTTTTTAGGTTGACTGTTTGGAATGAAGATGCGATATAAAGAGTACCTACACCTAGCTAGTTGTTTGAGGTTCGAACCCAAGTCTTGAAACTTGTTGGCTTGGTATCTTATCAACTAGGCCACCTAAATGTTGGTAAAAGAATTGATATCTTATACTTCTCTTATATCAATTATCATTTCAACAATCAACTTCTCACAAAATAATATCTATGCTACCTACTATTGTCATAATATAAATAGATTAATTATTAGAATTAATTATCTTCTATTTTATATAATTATTAAAAGTAATTATCGAACAATCATTTTAAAGATGTATGTTATTCAACTTTTATTTTAAAATGTCATCTTTGTCACTTATTATGTACAGAAATACGAAAAAAAAAGAAGTTAGAAAGTATTTTAATTTTAATTTTTTTATTTGTGAACAAAATATGGGTTATTATAGTTCATCCAACCCATTAAAGATCGGGTAAGAATCCCAGAAATAATAATTCATTTTGGGTAAAAAATAACAACTCATCTATATATCTATATAAAATTGAAGCCTTTGAACCTCCCACAATTTAAAACAAAGTTACTGGTGAAGGATCTGTCAATCGCAGTAAGTTTGCATATTCTCAATTTGGCTTTCAATATTGGTCATTGTACCTAGCAGGCGATACAACAAGACTTCCTTTGCATCTCTCACGCCCACATGAACTACATTGTGAGTGTCCTTTTTGTGTTTTTCTTACTTTCTCTTTGTTTATATTGCTTTTGGTATTGGAAATATTTTGTATACTTCATTGTAGGCGTGATAAATTACAGTGGTTAGATGTTAAATACGTAGTAACTATTTATACATTTGTATTTTGTTTAAAGTTGTACTATAAGTTGAGGATTTTGGTTGGTGACTGTGTTATTTGCTCCCCAAAGTGTTTGTAAAAATGCCTAAACCAAACTTTCCATCACTTAGGAAGTACAAGGTAAAAAATCTAATAGAAAACTTTCCATCCTTACTGAAAGTTATTTTGAATCTTAACTTCAATGAGAAGGGTTCACTGAATTTTTACAGATAAGCTTTCACTTTGAGGAAAATATTTCCTATTAATAGAGCAGTCTATACTCCTATTGTTAAATGCTCTGCTTATGGGGATATTTATATTTGCTTAGGAATTTTGATTCATGGGAACTGTTTTTTGTTAAGGTGGTGATGTCTTTGTTAGAAATAGAGGAAAATGAAGTTTATAAGAAGCCTAAATCTGAGATAAAGAAAGGGTATTTAATTGGTAGATTCTCCTTACGTCCAGATTGTTTGATTAAAATCCCAAAACAACTTTTAGTTTTGCCAATTGAATAGTGGTTAATAGTATTGCTATTATATTTGTACTCCAAATGATTTTACTGACAATGCTTTTCATCTTTATGCATAAGTAGTACCACCTTTGTACCTTAAAACTTGGTGGTATGACCTTTTTGGCTTATTAGTAAGAGGGTTATTTTCTGCATTTTCAAGTTGTAGCTTATCATGTAATTTATGCATGACTGTCCCTTCTTAGGCTCATGCCACTATATTTTCATTAAGGAAAAAAATGTTCATTTTAGTTTTGCATAAGGTGGTTCTGAAATTCATTTTCTTTTCCCTGAAATTTGATAATAGTTTGCCCTTTTCATCATATCCTTGATCTCTAGGAGAATATATCTCTGTCTAGTTGACAATATACTATATAATATGCTGGGTTTAGAGAGTTTTTATCAACTTCTTCTATGAATATATGTGAGAACTATGGCTTTCCATTTTGAGGAATATTAAACGACTCAATGGAGAAATAAATTTCTTGTTCTAGGGGAATAAAAACTTTTTGATTTGGATTTTCATTTAGAAGAAAAGATGTAGCTTTAAAG
Organism: Quercus ilex subsp. ballota; assembly: GCA_032727855.1. Taxonomy (NCBI): domain Eukaryota; kingdom Viridiplantae; phylum Streptophyta; class Magnoliopsida; order Fagales; family Fagaceae; genus Quercus; species Quercus ilex. The sequence goes on along the minus strand of CM064913.1, from coordinate 18,586,350 downwards.
GAGGCTCAAAATTTGTTTATGTTAATAGAATAAAAGAAATTTGTTGATTACTTAAGGTGCCAACAAAATTTTTTGATTGTATGAATTAAGAATTGTCATAGGGGTAGTTTAAGTTTAGAATTTATTTTTCATTTATTAGGAATATCAGGTGAATAGTTCATGTGTATATTGCTATCACATACATTTGATAGGTTTACCTACAAGACAAGGTTTTGTTCTGACAACAACCCAATGTTTTCCTCTCTTTCTTTATAATTATTACTATTGCATTCACTTGATTGAAAGACCATAGTTTAGCTTAAGATTGTCTAATTTTCATTCTTTTTATATTTGAGGGTTAAGCATTCTTGATCAACTTCTTTTGTATTTCTCATGTCTTTGCAAAAAGCACAAGATGTGAGTTGTGTTCTTTTATGATGCCTGGACTGCACAAGATGTAGCTATTGTTAATGAACAAATAAATGCCTAGACTACACAAAATGTCTCTGCAATTTCAGGTCAGATAAGTTACAACTTGAATTTGTGGTTTTTGGATCCAATTTGGAACATTGGTTTTCAAATTGTGTTCATTTAGTCAAAGAATAACAATAAGGTTCTAAATATTTTATAGATTTCTGGGTGTTAGTGGTAGTTAATTACTATTTTCTTATGGGATACATTTGGTTTTAATTAAGGTTTTGATTTATAATTAGTTTCTAGAAGGTTTTTCCTGTTACTTCTTTGGCTACTGCAATTCCAAAGGCTGATTATTTAGTTTGTAAGAAATTTGTCTTTTTTGGTTTTTAATTGTTCTAATAATGGTTGAATATTTTTGCTTATTGTTTTTAGGTACACAAAATTGTTCGTTTAGGCTATTATTGGATTATCCTCGAACTCAGATTCATGATTATTATTTTTCACAAAGATAGTGCTCAATGATGGCATTACACATTGAACCGAAACATAACAATTTGATTGTGTCTCTTGCTACTACTATCGTTGCCCCTGGTGAGTAAGTATCCGAGTTAGGTTATTTTGGTATTTCATAAGGTGCAGGAGTGGTGGAGAAAGTAGAGTTAGAGGTGGAGATGAAGGAGTATAAGTATGAGCAATTACCTAAAGACCTTGAAAAGTTTGGAAACGAGTATTATATCTTTCTTTTCTTTTTGTTTGTTTTGTTTTGTTTTTTTAAATATTTAATATAAATTTGTTGACATTGGGACTAAAGGAAAAATAAAAGGGTTTACATCTTATGTCTCATGATATTTTCATTGTTAAGGATTGTGCTTCATTCAGAAGTGATGATTTCTCTCTCAACTGTATATGCTTTTGAGGATGTGCCCAACTAGTGCCTATAATCTCTCCCTGATTTTTTACATCTCTGTTTGATTCTTTGACTAGATTAAAAAATTTTAGATATGTTATAGACTTTATGAATTAGAATCATACAAATACATAATTCAATGTGGGCTATTCATTAACATTTCTTTGCCTAAACTGAATAGATTAATTTTTAAGTGTTTGAGATGAAGAACCAAGTAAGGGTTTCCATTAGGTATATAAAATTTGTTAACTCTGACAAACTTTAGCAATTTTGGAAATCCTATAACATTTTTAGCAGTTATAAATAAATTGTTAAGTTCTTTTGCCATCTTCCATTTTAATCTATTTAGATTTTTGTCATTTTGGGTGTGTTATTGATGGTTGAAATATGGGCCGATTTGTTTGGTCTATTAGCTGCTCATCTAGTAAAACCTTTGTATCCCTACTGAAAGGCCACAAACTGAATGACCTCTTGTGATAAAATCAATTAATTAATTAGCCAAGTTATTAATTAATCAATTTAACATGCAAATACGTGGAAGCACAAACAAATCACAAAATACTAAATATGCAGCGGAAAATAAATAACACAATGATTTGTTTACGAATGAGGAAAACCCTAACGGCAAAAACCCCACCGGGTGATTTTTAGGTCACCACTCCCGAAACTCCACTATTATCAAATCAAACGGTTACAAGTAAAGGAATCCTAAGTACCTTACCAACCTACAGTTGAACCCTTACCCCAATACCCAATTAGACTTAATCTGTAGTGACAATTTCCACCTTTGATGCACGGCTCCCAAGTACGTGACTAACCAATGCGTGGATCCCAGTACGCGACTTCAAACACCAACTTAGAAGGAGAGGTTGGTTGCAAAGTTCTTCAGTTCATCATACACAATGAAGATCAGGAAGATGCTTGGTTACAAAACCCTATGGTGCAAATACACAGCAACTTCTTGAGAGAAGATGAACTAGGTTAAGAACTTCGTCTTTTGATCACAATTTGCTTGAACAGAGATTACTTAATACTTTTGCAACTTGTGTACCACTTGACGGCTCTTAAAACAATCATTTTATATGTTTAGGGTTAGAAGAAAAGAAGGCCCAAAACCATATTCACGGATCCCAAGAAAATCAGATCAGAAAATCTGAAATTATAAATCTCGATAGATAGCAGGTGTCGAGGTAGCTGTCGAGCAGGTGTCGAGTTTTAATGAAATTGCACTTTAGCTTGCTTTTTCTTGGATAGACTTGATGACTTCAACACTTGATCTTGAAACCATGTTTCTTGAAGTATTAAAAACACCTAGAACTACCCAATTACAAGTAGAGTGCGTTTTGTCAAAAAGGATTAGCCAATTTACATAAACAAGTGACATATGTTCTTAACAAGTGAACACACATATGTCCTAACACCTACCTCAGGAGGTACAAAAACAATGCAAGAGAGCTTGGCGAGCTTTAGCTTTTAGAGTTGCTTCCTTTCTAATTGGGTCTAAAATCTTACCAATTGACTCTTCACAATTCATGCTAGGTTCATTAATTCTGCTTCCAACAATCTCCCTCTATGTTCTTGATTTTTGGTTCTTCATTTTGTGATTTTTAATTATTTTTTTAGTTCATTCCTTTTTCAATAAATATCAAATTCTATTTTTCAAAACATGGAAATAATAGCCTAAACTACTGGATGGGACTTTTGTGAATTTTGTCGCTAAGACACAAAATATATGAGAGCAAAATCTACATTAGGTTTGTAGCATATTAGTATTGACACAAATCCTTATTATGTTATATATTAAAGCAAAACCATTTAGCACATGAATATGGGAGTAAGATATATTGTATATGTATTATAGGATATTTTTATAAAATCTATATTTGTTCTATATTGCACTAGATTAATGAGAATTTTACTGTTAGTACTGAGCAATGATTTCATTTATTTGGCTGTTGGTGATATTGAGCTTTATGGCCTTTTTAAAACAAGGCTACTCTTGAATTAATTTGTATCTATGCTAATGGTGTATATACTAAGAATTTTAATACTAATGGCAGGCAAGCTTTTGATAAAATCAAGATAATTTTTTTTGGGGGCTGCAAAAGTAGAAAATGAAAATTCTGGAAATGTGTAAGTTAGCTATCTATCTTAATTATTGAGAGATAAACAAAGGTAGAGTGATTCTACTTTTGTCTGCAAAGTTTTACAAGGTAGGAACATTATGATGGGGGAGCTTTAGCCGTAAAGCCAGAGAGAAGAACGAAGCAATCCAAGAGAAACTCTTTGGGATATAGTGTAGAGTCAACAACAATATGCTTGCACCTGTTTTCTCATATTTAGTATGATAATTTAAGCAAAAATCTTATGAAGAAGGTTATTTATATTGATAAAATATAGTTAGTGAAGCTGCCCTTGACCAATTTAATAAGATTTTGTTGAGTTGATTGGCAAAACTCTTCAAATATTATAAATTTTTGTTATTAGTGCATGTCGTATATTTTTACTTTTTGTTAGTGTTTCTTTTAGATGTGATATGTAATATTTTGATTTGAAATTTTACCCTTTTTGTTGTGCAAGCAATAACCAATGTTTAAACATTATATTATTTTTTAGAATTTTGTCGATAGACTAAGAAATATGAGAGGAGATCACTATACACACACACACACACACACACACACACACACACACACACACACCCCTTGGCTGACCAACTCAAATCCTCTACATTCTAATGAATTATGTGTATTCCTTTGAATATTAGTGTTGTAATTAACCATTTTTATGACTTATTCCTTAAAATTCATAGCGAAAATGTCCGTTTATCTTAACTAAATTTCTCTCAACCCTCAAAAAACATTAATAGAGACATTCATTTTCTCATTGAATTGACTATTCCTTAATTGGAAAATTTTAGTATTTCTAAGAATTTTACTTAATTGACCACTCCTTAATTGAAAAATTTTAGCATTTTAAAAACTTTCTCGTGCATCACACCTGTTAACGATTAATTTTAATTTAATACTCGTACCCTATTTTGTCTGTAACCCGTCCTACGTAGGTGTTGCAAGTTGCAACATGTTGACGTCTTACAGTATTATTCCTACAATCTTTTGAACAAGATACCTGGGACCCCCCCTGAGTCGGGTAGTGCTCCTCTTGTAATTTTTGGCCCTTATGATCCTCTTAATTTGATATTCGATTCACCACCTTTTATTAAGTTTTTGTATTTTAGTTTGGGTTCATTCGAGAAATGTCTACGGTCAGACACATGCATCTAAATTTTTAAATTTTGATGCTTTTTAACGGATGAACTTTTAGGACGTGCCCATTCTAACTTGTAGCCGTTGAAAATGATCTAGAGAAGGTGGGCATTGGGAATCAGTGATTTATATATGTGTGTGTGCGGTCATAAACCTCAGGCCAATGTCAAAATAATGTAGAACCAGTAAGTGTCTAGCACGTCCCCATGCTAACGTGTATCACCAAAAAGTTGATAATGATCTAGGGGAGGTAGGTATGGGGGATTTAAATATAGTCATATATATATATGAGTCAACACAAACTTAAAATAATGGAAGATTAGGTTTTTGAAGCGGTTTTCAGTTAATTATGGATGCAGCCAAAAGGAAGTAGGTATTAGAAAATAGAATCCGATAAAAAATGGAAATAGTCTGTGTTTATCATGTGTATTGTACCTGATAAAATGTTGATATGTATCTAATACTTAATATCTTGTTGGGTTTAGTGCAACCAGTCTTGCCCAAAAAAAAAAAAAAAAAAAGAAAGGAGTTTTCATTTTGCTTGCTGCTTCAATAGAGGTTATGATGAGGGAAACTAGAGTTCCTTATTGATGAGCCACTGGCCTTGATACAACACAACCCTCCACCCTCCTCTTCTTCTATCCGTTCTACTTTTGGGTGGGGGAGAGTCGAATATATATATAAGATGATTCAACTTACATACTAACTTCAACTTACATACTAACTTTAATCCTAGTCACCCAACCATAATTTTGTGATTAGCTTAGATTACTTGACACATAATGCAAACACATGCAAATCACAGTGCTGTATGCAACATGCTTAAGTCAACTTCCTATATTATTGATCGTTTTTGCTTGACGATGAAGACAAAATGTTCATATTGTAATTAGTATTCTTAAATGGCATTGTGTTATAGTAAGTTTAATTTTAGCAGAAGCCATACGCAACCTTAATGTAATATATATGCTTTGAGATAAAATAACAATGAAATGATTCCAACTTATTAATTTGAAAATTTATCCACACACAAATTAAAAAATAAAAAAACAATAATTTGGAAACCAAGAGCAATTTGCTACTAGATAACTAATTTGCATCCGAAGAAAAAATCCACATCATTCTTGGTTTGCACTATATTGCATATTGACAAAGTTGTATGAACTTTTGTGGGAAATAAGCTGACCAAATCAAACAGGAACAGTCCTAGAGGAGGTCTGAGGCTCCTCCGTCTCTCCACTTTCCTCTTCATTCTCTCCCGACAATTCTTCGAGCGATTTTCCCTTGGATTCTGGCACCAAGAAGGTAAACAACATTCCAAGGAAGTTGATGCAGCCAAGCACAATGAGTGTATTTTTTACTCCAATACCTGGTGGGTATCCTGCATCAGTTTGTGTTGGGTCCGTGCTTTGTGCAGCATACAAAAACCCAAAGGCCCCAACCATTGCACCAGCCTTTCCAGCTGCTGCTGATATTCCATGACATGTGGACCTAAGCCTTGCAGGAAATATTTCTGCTGGTACAATAAATGTGGTTGAATTTGGTCCAAAATTTGCAAAGAAGAAGGTAAGGGAGTACATCACAATGAACCCAATTCGGTTTTCCTTAAGGGTCCAGTGATGGTAAGGGATAGCAAGAGCAAACATGAAGACTGTCATGAAAAAGAACCCCATCAATTGGATTGCGAACCGTCCCAAAATATCAATGAAGGCCACTGTAAACCAATACCCAGGAATTAGACCACACATTACTATTAGTGTTTGAGCTCTTGCAACTGTATAAACCTCTTGAATAGCACTCATTGTTTTTGCAGCTGGAATCCAACCAATAGCGCTAAAGATATCCTTTTGGAATAGATTTTGGCTATAGAAGGCAATGTCCAACAAGAACCAACAAACAGCAGTTCCGACCAAGTGAAGCCCGTGGCGTTTCGCGAATTCCTTAGTGAACAAACCAAAGGAATTACGATCATCTTAAGCAAGTATCTCTATCTCTGACTTGTCTTGTCCTGATACGAGATCCACTTGTAATACCTTAGACATGTCTTGTGCAGCCTGCTGTGCATTCTTGGCAACTAATGCAGTATAACGAGCTGTCTCAGGCATTTTCATACGCCAATAGTAAGTGAGGGCTGCAGGGAGAGCTCCAACCATCACAATTATGCGCCAAACGTAATCAGCTTGGGCTGGCACAGATGCTGATGCATTTTGTTCATATGTGGGTGCCTTGTACGCATGATCAAAGGCACTTGAAACTATTAAAGCAACAATTCCACCGGTCAAATTTCCAAACCCTTGCATCGCAAAAACTGCGGCAATAAATGCCCCACGAGTCCTTTTATTAGCGTATTCAGACATGATCGTAGCAGAAAGGGGATAATCACCACCAATACCAAAGCCAAGCCAGAATCGGAAGAAACACAATGTGGCGATGACACCCTTTGCGGAATGTCCAAAGGAGAGCCCCGAGGCTATCGCACAAATAACCATGAGAAGAAGGGTTAATCCATAGACCTTTTTGCGGCCCAACTTGTCACCAAGCCAACCGAAGAAGAGCTGCCCAGCTAAGGTACCACAAAATGCGACACCATTCACAGAGTCTGCTACATTGGGAGGCAATGTTCCTGGTGTTAGTGAGCCTGGAACTGTGTAGTATATGCGGCCTAGTAACTTGGTTACAAGAGAAATGCAAAAAAGATCGTACGCATCAGTAAAGAATCCCATTCCAGCAATCACAATTGCCGTAAAATGATACAATTGGGTCTTTGCATTGTCCAATGCATTTAGAACTCCTAGTTCTTTAGGCATGGCTAAAAATCTTCACAAATTTTCGTATTTATTCCTCTTAACAGTAGGTGATAGTTTTCCTGCATAACAAGATAAAGGTCTTCAAATGCAAGGAATAAACTAATGATATCAACATCGATCAACCAAAGAAAAGAAATATACAAACTATATAGAAAATTAATTCTCTAACACAATTGGTATGGCAATCGTGATTGCCCATTATTATAGATATATCTACTAGTTTTCAAAACCTAGGAGTAGCATAAGGGGATTTAAAACCCTCACTTCCAATTTAGATGCTCCGCTCTATGCTTCAACAAAATAGTTCAGTACATGTCATTCATATTAAATATTAATGAATGTTACTGTAAAAAAAAGGTACTTAATTTTTTGGACCAATAAATTTTAATGCATGTCATTCTTATAAGGGTAAAGTTAATAAATGCCCTAAGGTAATGATTTAAGAAGAATTTTTAGAAACTTTTTATGGGAAAATAAAAAATAATTAATTGTTTTAACAACTTTTTATATGTGTTTGGTACAAATGATGAAAAAAGTGGAAGGATGAGAAATAAATATTTTGATTTTTTTGATTGAAAATAAAAATGAGATGAATGAAAAAGATAGTTTGTCTAAATTTACCACCACTGTAAAATGTACTATTAATTTATTATTATATAATGAAAAAATATTATTAATTAAATTAATGAAGATATGTTAATTATTTTTCAAGTAGAACTCAAAAACCAAAAGTAAAAAATAAAATAAAATAGATATTTTATTATTGTGAAAAGTTAATGAATGTCCTAAAGGTATTGTTTTAAGTAATATTTTTAGAAACTTTTTATGAGAAAAGAAAAAAGCAATTAATTTTTTTTACAACTTTATATATTTTCCATAAAAAATGCATTAAAATTTTCTTAAAATAATCACTTAATAAATGTCATAAGAGCACTCTTAACCGAAAAATTTATTATTTGTTACTATTTTTTATTATAAATTACTAATGTATGCTTGAATTGTGGTTTCTGTTGTCAAAAAAGGGGGAAAAAAAAAAAAAAAAAAAAAAAAAAAAGAATTGTGGTTTCATTTTGTGGCAGTTGGTGGATTAGGTATTTCAACCTCATGTTTGATGAGACGTCCAAACAGATGGATGAATGTTTCTTTAGTAAGTTATGTACTAGTGGCGTCCGCTTAGCCCAAAAAAAAAAAAAAAATGTTATGTACTATTGTGTAAACCTATGTCATTTGACTTTTTCCACATTTTTGTTTTCATTTTTCTTTCAATTTGGGTGATAAACTTTGGTAGATCCTGGTGAAAAACTTAGTTCTTAGTGAATATGAATAGTATCAGAAAAAAAATATTTTTATATCAATTTTTGTTGACCTTAAAAATAAAATGTTGACGCGGAAAAAGAATTTCTTTCATCACTCAAATAGTTAACGGGTCGTAGTAATACATAAAATCTCGACGTTAATCATCTTTTGGTGACTAATAAGATTTCGTGTAAATAAAGGAATTGACTTTGAAACTATAAACTTCACAAAAAGGGGACTCAAAGAAGATAATTATTATGTGGTACTTATTTAAGAGCATGTCATTCGTTCTTCTAAAAAAACAAAAGAGAGCATGTCATTCTTAATTATTATATATTAATATGCATGTGAAGGTGAAGGTGAAAAAGGGCACTTACTTTCTTGGATAATTAAATATTAATGCATGTCATTCATAATATAGTACTATCAAAACCAAAATCCATATTATTATAAATAAAAAAATTAGTAAAAAACTTGAAAATAAATCTTTTTCTTGTAAAAAATCAGGAAAAGTAAGGGTGCAACTATTGAATTACATCATTGATTAGAAAAAAATTAGGAGTCGGAATTTCCTCTCTCATTTATAATTATCAAATTATAAAAAATAAAAAGAACAAATCCTATCTTACTACTATAAACACAAAGGCAAGGATATAGAGTTCTGGAAGAGTCTCTCCTCCGTACCTTACTACTCTAAAATAGTTTAGTTTTGCATTGGTTGATTGCAAAAGAAAAAACAAATCCAACGTACCCTTTCTACTGGAAACTAAAAAAATCAGTTTTATGAAAATCATATCCAGCTTTTCAAATATATTTGTTTTTATGGAAGGTATATATTTTATTTAAATTAACAAAACTTTAACTGTTTTTATGGTCAAAGAAAAATTATTTACTTTTCTCTCTACTATGAAATTTACTCAAGAAATGACTGTGATAATGTTCATAGCACAGCCACCTCTTAATCTTTCTAAAACGATTAGGGTTAAAATCTCTCTCTTATTATAACTATCAATTATTTGTATAACAAAAGTATGAAATTTACTCAAGAAATGACTTTGATAAGGTTTATAACATAGTTACCTTTTGATATTTCTAAGATAATTAGGGTTAAATCTCTCTCCTGTTATAACTATCAAATTATTTGTATAACAAAAATATAAAATTCACTCATGAAAGAACTGTGATAAGGTTCATAGCACAGTTATCTCTTGATCTTTCTAAAATGACTAGGATTAAAATTTCTTTTTCCCATTATAACTATCAGATTATTTGTATAACAGAAGTATGTAGTAGAAAGCTAGAAAGTAATATAATTACCTGATTATGAGTGGTGCAAAATTAACAAGCTATCAACCTCCCGAACCAACAAGTAATCAACTGCTTAGGATTATACTGTATCAGGTAGAAAAGATAAACAAAAAGGAAGAGGTCTATAACTAAGATCGGAGAAACGTACTTAAACTCGAGCAAAGGGTGTGGTGGTTAGGGGTGTAGTTGTGTCGGAGATGGTGAACACAATTATACAACAGAGGGAGGAATATATAATGAGAGCTGATCAGCCAAGAAAATTAGAATAAACTCTGGTATCTAATGGCATATTCCCACCTAATAACCCAATAATTCAACATTCCTTTTAGAAAAATCGAAACCTTGCTTCATAAAACTTCTTCAAATTGACTTCAAAGCATTTTTAATGGGGAGAATCACAAACGACAATAGTGACAACCCTTAAGGTTTGGTGTTTTTTAGCACAGAAACGTGGCAACTGTGTTTTCATTCAAATTTCAAATGTGAATTCGGCGAGTACTGGTTGAGACGTGTTGGACAAAGCAATAAAAAACAAGCAAGTAAACGACTCCTCGGCCAAATTCAGCGTAGTGTATTTGTTTATGACTTTTTCTAAGTTTTTACGTTTAATCGTACGTGTTAGAGATATCATTGTAGGCTAAGGCCCAATAATTCATGTACTTCTTTGTTTTGTAACGTACTCAAACATATTGTAGTCTATCTTCTCAAAAAAAAAAAAAAAAAATGATATTGTAGTCTATATGTGCTCAACAAGCAAATTATTATTGAGTTAGTCTATGATTTACCTAGGTTTATGTAGTTTATAAACTCTACATAATCACATCATTGTTATTCTAGACAAGATATAGCTATTAGGACCCAATTTTGCTTGACCTAAGGAAAAACAATAGTCATATATATATATATGTTATATTTATATCCAAAAATGACTATATATATATATATACACACACACAGATAGTGGTCTTATTATTATTATTATTATTATAGTGTTTGGATAAATTAAAATTAAGAATTTCATGAATAACAATTTAAATGATTTTTTTTTTCATTTGTTACAAATAAATTTATATATATATATATATATATATATATATATTATTAGTAGCTATTTTATATTTTCAAATATCAAACATTACATATATTATATATAAACTTGGTAAAATTTTAATATGCATTTAGTCATGGTTATTGTAAATGTATCACATCTATATACATGTGGTTACAAGCTAATTGTTAATTAAACTTATATCACTCTAGTATATGCCCAATGTGAGACTTAGTACGCACTCAAATAACACACACTTGCATTATAAATTAAGTTAACATATATTGAAATCTCTCCCTATATATGAATTTAGATGAATACCTAATTTATTAATCTAGCATATGTCAATTAAAATTACTAACTTACATAATATTATAAAACTCCAAAAAAAAAAATCAGGCTTTCAAACTTTTAAATCAATAAATACCCATAATTGGAAAGAAATTCTAAACATCCTAAAATCTTAAATTAAAAAAAAAAAAAAAAAATCCTATTAGCGATGGCAATCACCATTGAAGTTGTATAATTACTCTAAAGTTCTATCCTTGCACTTTAACAAGCTCTCTGAAAATTCCTCTATTAGTTAAGCTTTAATTTGAAAGTTGTAAATGAATGAGTAAGCCACATAGCTCAAGAAGCAATTATATATAATATATAACAGAATAGAGACAAGCTAAGTACAAGTATTTTGAAATTTCAAAGATACTTAAAAGTAGCAAATATAGTATGGAAGCACATAATGAATCACTTAACACATATACAATTAAAATCTTATAACCATTCAAAAACATATACAGATAATTGATTAGAATATAGTGTCACATACATACATATCACATATTCTCACATACAACCTTATGAGCGGGTACCACCGTATAATTCTTGATGGCGAGGGATCATCACATAGTGTCAATACAACCATGTGAGCAGGCTTAAACTTATATCTTATCAGTTTTCAAAACACTTTCACATTTCAAAACATAAATAAAGTTTATGCAGAAGAAAAAATATTTACTTAGTATGCGTTTGGGAAGCAATGAAAATTATAAATTATTTTACTATTCAGTTTATTTTTGCTACTATTTATAGGCCCTATTGCACTTTTTAATATTATTCGTGGGTCCCATGTACTATTTCAACTAACTTTTACTTTTATATACAGTACTTTCAGCAAAAAGTTTTCAGTTTCAGCAAAATAAGTGGTATCCAAACAGACCCTTACTAATAAAAGCATTTCAAAAGAATTTTTTTTTTTTTTTTTTTTTTTTTTTACTTACTTAGTAATAAAAATCATTCCAAAACCCAATGACATATGGAATATCACAATATGAAATTGAACATAAATCATAGAATGCTTGACTCTCTTAGAGAAGACATAGAGATTACAAAGTTTTATAAAAATATTTTTGAAATTTTGAATAAATCTGAAAAGTTGATTTAATAAAAGAAACATATTAAATAAAAATTCCAAAAAAATAAAATTAATTTTGAAATTACTTAATTCTAAATAAATTTAAAGCACAAGGAGATTTTGTAAAGCTTAGATTAACCTCAATTCTTTTCTAAAAGCAATTTTGTTTAGAAACCATGTTTAAAATAAAAGGTATATGTTCAAAAAGCACATTATTAAAAATTCAAATTTTCTAATTCAACGCTTTAAAAACGCTTTTGATATAATTTAGAAAAAGTAAGCTTTGAAACATTGCCTTCTAAAAAATTAATGAATAAAATTTGTGCATGTCATACGTTATTACTTATCTCCCTTTCTAATACACCCCAGCACAGTTTTTAATATTCAATTAGCTCTAAAAAAGGAAAGTAAACATAAAATTGATGATTACAAAACTACTTCTACTATCCAAAAAAGAGAAACCTTCTGATTCAAATCTTTTTTGTTACTTTTATACAACATTAAAAGGTGAAAACCAATTCTGCATGCACCACCAACTTAACCAATTAAAATCACTATATAATCCTTCACGAGTCAAGACCTATTCTATCTGCTTAATATAATATATAATATATGACAAAACTTAGGTACTGTACTTTAGGTTCTTCTCAAAATTTTGTCACGTCGATTTTTTCTCATGGGATGAAAGTGTTTTTTTTAGTAAAGTAGCCACATGGCTAAATCTTAAGAGAGGAACTTAAGGACTAGTATCTAAGAGACTGTATCTAAGTTTTGTCCTATACTATAATATTCATCATACTAGCAATGGTTTTCCTCATAAACTCTAATTTAGCTAATCAACAATCTAACACTAGCGGTCATTATGTACTTATATAAGAGTATTCCCATTAGGTGTTTTATAAAAATGTCATTTTGACACATCAAAAAGTTACTTTATTAATTTTAACACACTATTTTACAATACATCATATATTACATGTTCTATTTTTCAATTCTATATATTAAAATAATATATACAACACATTAAAATAATATTTACAACTCATCAAACACAATCTAGGAAAATCACTGTCAACCACCACACAGCTGCCAACAACCAACAGTCACCACCACACAACCACCACATCCTCCACAACCCAAAACACAATTCAAAACAAACTCATAGCCCACCAACATTAAATCGGAAGCCCCACCACCACAACCACCTCAACCACAAACCTCAATAAAAAGTGAGCTTTCGGCCATGGACATGGGTTAGTGACAAGAAAAAAAAAAAAAAAAAGAAAAAAAAGAAGGAGAAAACAAAATATAGAAGCAGAGAGATGGCAAACCTCATTGGTGGTGCAGGCCTTGAAGCTTTCGGCCATGGAGCTTTCAGCCATCAATCGGAACTCACAAGCTAACCCACCAAAACCCACCCACCGCTGACCCATCCATCGGAACCCACAGCCTAACCCACTCGAATCCACCTATAGCCTAACCCACCCACCACCGTTGGAACCGAACCTAGCCAACATCATTTGAACCCACACATCACCGTTTAAACCCACCCATTTCCCAACCCACTCATCAAATCGCAGCAAAAAAAAAAAAAAAAAAAAAAAAAAAATCCATTGCTAGAGAGAGATCGGTGGCATAGTGAGGCGTTGGCTTGGTGAGGCTAAGAGGAAGAGAAGAAAAGCAGTGAGGGTGAGAGAAGAAAAGATGAGAGGTTGAGAGAGGAGAGGATCGTTTTTTTGAGAAAAAGAGAGGAAGAGACCTAACAGAGAGATGAGAGAGGAGAGAGAAAAGGGAATAAAAAAATCATAAAAATTTTACAATTCCTGTCGTATGCTTCCAAATTTGAGATTGTACTGATTATCAATGCCAAATATTTTGGCATTTAGAAAATCTCATGGGAGATGTTTTTTTGGTGTTTAGTGTGCCAAATACCAAATATTTGACATTTAGCACACCTGATGAGAATACTTTAAGGAATTCAACTATCTTCTTCACCTAACTAGTACTTTCGTAGCTGCTAATTAATATTACTCTTCTATATATTACTCAGGGAAGGCTTAACACATCATGGATTAATGGCACTTTTATAACTCAATTATTGGTTCCCAAAATCATTCTAAGGAAGAATACAAGCAGTGGTAGATAGGGTGAATACCGAATACAAGAATAATGTTGCACCAACCAACTATTTTACTTTACAATCTGTTGATATGATAAATTTTTACTAATTCTCATATAAATCCACTATTAATATCACTTTTTCACTTATTACCTCAACAGTCTTTTAAAAAAATTGTAAAAATAGTTTGTTACTCTATCATTTTCCAATCTTCTATCTCATTTTTTGTATTCTATTTTATACTCTACCAATTAAAACTTACTACATATTTATATGATTTTTTTAAAATAAAATAATCAAAATTAAACCCAAAAAAAAAAAACAAACAAACAAACAAACAAACAAACACATAACATAACCATGATTGAGAAAAGTTTGGAGCACGCTTAAATAAAGATGGCCTAGAGGTTATATATTCCACCAAGATTTATAATTTACTAGTAACTAACTCTAATTAAATAAATTTTCAATAGATAGAATAAAATATATTAAATTGGGAGAAGAATTTAGTGTGTTTGAAAATTACTTATTTCCAATAGCTTATTTGCATAGTGTTTATAAAAAGATATAATTTTTTGATAATTTGTATGTTAATTATGTTATAAAAAGCTAAAAGTTAGTTTATTTGAAGAATAAAAAAAGGGAAATGTTAACCAATGCTCTTAGGGAATTGGTTTAGGAACCATATTTAGAAGCATTTTATTGGGCGAATGATAAAATAATAAATGTTGTTGACAACTTTTTATATTTTCCATGAAAGTAGTATCAAAACTTTTTTGTTATGGTTTATTAACAATTCTAAGGACATCCGTTAACTTGACCAAAAGAAAATTGACACAAAAAGTAAAAAGCAAAACTTTTTTCAACAATTTTCAAACACACACTTTTTAGTGTTAAGACTTTGGGAAGGAGAAATGCTACATCCACAATATTTTCACAATATTTTCACAAAAAGTCCTAAATAATAAGTTATTGTAGGGACACAATTTGCGGCCCATGCCCAAGATGAATGGGATGATGGCCCAGTGAGCCCAATACAATAAATTTGTAGAGTGGGTTAAAGAACTAGGCCCTAGTGAGTTTAATAACGGCTAGTATGGGTTCAGAAAATGATCAAGTAAGAACAGAACACATAGAATTGGGTAAATTCATTGTCCGAGGAGACAATTCTGAATATAAATTAATATCACTATTTATAAAATACAATTTTTATTGATATAGTAGTTCTTCTTCCTTTTTCTTCGACCCCTTTCTCATGGGAGGTCTTTCACAATATATAGTTCCCTTCCAACCATCTTCATCCTACACTTGTTAATCATCTAAGCATTTACTTGAGTATCTGTCCCATTAGACACTTTCTCTAGCTTTCTGTGAGTTGTGATATTTGAGATTGCACTGTTCAGGAGTCTTCTCCACATAAATGCGGCCAGAAATGTAGCTACAGTGCATTTAATACAGTGATAGCAGCTTTTCTTTTAGATATTTTCGAGTTCTAATCGCTCCTGTACGTGCATGAGGCACATCCTTATCGTGGAAAACTTCTGGAAGGTCACCTAGATTGCTGAAATACAGATTTGATCAGTATTTATCGTATTCGAGGAGGAGTTTCTCCTCGGACTGTCCTCCTCCGTCCATTCCTTATGTGACTCTTAAACTTGGGATTTCTCTCAGTTACTTACCATTCCTCGAACACGATCATGTCCCCAAATAAGGCCCAAGGCTCAATATACAACTTTGGACCTTTACCCCTACAGTTATTATTGATTCTAATTTGAATTCACCATTGAAATTACTTTTTTGTCCACCAGTAACTGCCAATAACGATTTGTCATTTAGAATTTGTAGTGAAAGTATTATGAAAAAAAAAATTTGTGGACATAACATTTCTCTTGGAGAGTATGAGACAAATCTCTCTCTCTCTCTCTCTCTCTCTCTCTCTCTCTCTTCATATATATATATATATATATATATATAAATTTAGAAGAGTTTTTGAGAAAATCTTATATCAATTCCCAAATTTTAAGGATTAAATAATAATAATAATAAAAGTAGAGGTACAATTGGTCTAGGTTTAGTTTTTGACGATTTGTGTACTCTTTCTTGATATTTATCCAAACTCTTTTTTTATCAATAAATGTTATGTTTACTCAACAGAAGGCTAATAATTAAGGGGAAAATTCAGTGACACAAAAATTACTCAACTTTTATGTTAAACTGCTATTTGATAGAGTGTGATTGGTGAAAAAAAAAATAGTGAATCTATGTGTAAGTGATAGGAAATTATTTTCAGTCTACCAAGTCAGAGCTATGACAAAAAAATGATGTAATTTTTTATGTCACTAAAACCACCCATAATTCTGGGAGTTAATTTCATATTGGATAACATTTTGGTTTAGCTAAAAGAGCTATTTTTATAAAATAGTTATTGTATATAATATTGGGAAATGCTAATGAGTGCCCTTAGGGCACTGGTTAATAATCCATATTAGGAAAGTTTTGATATCACTTTTATGGGAAATGAAAAAAGCTGTCAAAATATTAATTACTTTTTTTTTTCATTTCCCATAAAAACTTTCTTTTAAAAAAAAAGAATAAATAATGAATGAAAAAATAATATTTAAATGAGATAAAGAATGAGATAGAGAATCTGTTGGAAAGTGTATTTGAAAAAGTAGGTAGATAAAAGATAAAAGTCACTATTCATTCTTCAAACAGTACAAAAATTTGATAAAGGCGAAAAACTCATTTTAGTCCCTAAATTTTCACGCGATTTCCACTTTGGTCCCTAACTTTTTTTTTTACCGATTTTAGTCCCTATTCTAGAAAACGCGTCTCGTTTTTGTCCCTGACATTACATCAGAGACGGAAATTGTACAGCTGGCAAACGGAATAAATTAAAAATATTAAAATAATACCCGCAAATGCCACGTCATTTTTTAAAAACAAAAAAGTAATTAGTAAATTTTAACTAAATGAAAACAAAAAAGGAAAAAAACTAAAATAAAAATAAAAGCTAAGAAAATTCAAAAACCCAAAAAATTCAAAACCCAGAAGGAGAACAAGAACAAGAACAAACCCATAAAATTATTTTTTAATCTCACTCTCTCTCTCTTCCCCTCACTTTCAGAGTTTCTCTCTTTCTCCCATGCTCTCTGCTCTTTTCCTCTCACCTTGAAAGCTTCTCCTCTCTTTCAATATTGGCTTTTGGGCCTTAGATCGGTGTGGCACAGATTAGCATGGAGGCTTTGGGTGAGTGGGATTCAGATTGCCGTGGTCTAGTGTCTGCTCATAGGTAGTCGTGGCTTGCTATGGGTGAGGTGGTCGTGGCTCGTCTTAGGTCGCTGTGGGTGGGGTGGTCGTGGCTCGCCATGGGTGGTCTTGGCTCGTTGTGGGTTGGTTGGATTTGATGGGTTGGATTCGATGGTGGCTGGGTTGGCTTTGGTGGTTGTTGGGTTGGTTTAGCTGGTGGGTTTGTGGCTCGGCAGAACTGAAGGGTATGGATCTTGGGTCTTGTGTGGGTCTCTCAAAACTAAAGTGTATGGATCTTAGTGGTTGTTTGTGGCTCGGTAGTGGGTTTGGGTATGAATCTCAGTGGTTTGGGTATGGAGGTTTGGTAGTGACAGTGGTATGAATTTTCTGGGTTTGTTCTTGTTCTCCTCTTCCTTCTGGGTTTTGAATTTTCTGGGGTTTTGAATTTTCTTACTTTTCTGGGTTTTTATTTTTATTTCTGGGTACACTGATTTGTGGCGAATTTGTGGGTTATGATTCAAAGGCTGGGTTTGAAAGAATGGTGGGATTTAGAGGATGGTGGAGATTGGTGGGTTTCCAAGTTGGATTTGATTTTGTGTTTCGATGGATTGGTGGGTTTCCAACTTGGAGATTGGTGTTGATTTTGTGAATAAAAAGGATGTAGGTCTTTTGATTTTAGTGGGTGTATGTTGGGTTAAAATTTTTGAATATGCATATCTGTTTCTGGGTTTGATTGTTGGTGTACGTTGATTTCTGGGTTTTCAATTTTGGTGGGTGTATGTTGATTTCTGGATTTTGGTTGGTGTATGTTGATTATTGTTTGATGTAAGTTCTGAATTTCGATTTGTTTGGTTATAAAAAAAGTACTGGAAAGGCAAAGAAAAGAAAAGACAAGAAACTAGGAATTAATTTACTAAAAACATGAAGAATAAGAACTGTAAGAACACGAAGAACACAAAGTTGATCTTCCAACAAAATAATGAAAAGAAAAGAAAATTTTATATTAATTATTAATTATTATTTAAATAATTAAATAATAACTAAAATTTTATTTTATTTTATTTTAAAATGCTGACTTGGCATATAAAAATGCCACTTAATCGCCACATCAGCACCATGTTAGCTAATAGGGTGTTCCGTCTGCCACCTAAGACTTTGCCGTTAGGATATTGATGGTAGGGACTAAAACAGAACATGTTTTTCTAAATAGGGATTAAAAGCGGTGGAAAAAAAAATTAAGGACTAAAGTGGGAATCGCGTGAAAATGTAGAAACGAAAATGAGTTTTTCGCCATTTGATGAATTTGCTAAAGATGTTCTTGTATACTTACCAACCTGGAGGAGAAAAAGATATTTAGAAGCCCATTAATTTAAACGTTACTCACGACAAAAACATTTAAACTTTAATTATTATTTTCTTTTCTTTATTCAGGGAATCACTACTCCCCATGCCTAGTAGCCTGTCACTCCAAGTTCCAACACATTCTTGGTTTTCAGTCTACTTCTCACACGCTTTTTGATAAATAATTTACTACTTCGCACGTTTTTGGGATAGCATTTCAGATTGGCATCTACTATAGTACCTACTTGGTGCAATTGTGACTTGTGAGCTCAATTCCCTCTCACAACATTTTTTACTCCTTTATTTTTTAATTTTGTATAATTTTATTTTATTCAATTGCTAAGAATTTTAAAATTGAAAGTTTCTTTTTTCAATTCTCAAATCTTAGTTAGGCGTAAATGCAATTTTCGTCCCTATATTTTGGGGTCATTTCTATTTTGGTCTATTCATTTCTATTTTACCACTTTTAGTCCTTATTCCAATTAGCGCTTGTTATTTTAGTCCTTTCCGTCAGCCACCAGACGGAAATTGCTGACGTGGCTAACGGACTGATTAAAATATTAATAAAAATACACCGTGACTCTCCTTACCCATGCCACATGGGTTTCCTGCCCTTTTATTCGCACGTGACCCTCACGTGACCCTCACTACAACCACCTGTGACTTCAACTGAACGCCCAAATCGGTTCACCTTCTCTCTTTCTGTGAAACCCCAAACCAAATCAGTCTACGTTCTCTTTCGATTTGAGATAGCCATCAAACCACCATCGCAGACAAACAAACCACCATCGCAGACAAACAAACCCAGAAATAGATATACCCAAACCCATTTTTCTTGGAATAGCAGAGAAAATAAAAGCCTTGAGATTTCTATCTCTGTGAGATAGAGACCAAACACACAGGTATTAGCTCTCTCTGTCTCTCTCTATATGTCCTTATATATAGCTAGCTTTATATTATGCGTAGGGGCCACAATGTTGCTTTTGTATATTCATTGTTTGGGTTTTGACTTTATCGATTTTTGTTGGTTACTTTTGACTGTTTGTTGGTCTTTGTCTGGGTATGTGCTTCTTTGTGACTTCCAATGTGGTCCTCGTTTTCCCCTGTTGAAGATAATGGCTGATTCTGTGTGTGATGTATATTGAATTAGTGGGCCAAAATGCTTATGATATATAATGTTAACATGTGTTTGTTTGTGGATTACTATGCATGTGTCTTTTTTTTATGACATTGTTGTTTAATATGTGTTTGTTTGTGCTTTCCAACGTGGTCCCTCTACTCCCCTATTGAAGATGATGTGCATTACCATATTATATAATTCAAAACAGCTGAGGTGGATTGTGGAAAGATGAATGCTGAGTTGGTAAATAAGTAATGTGTGATATTTTGTTAACTAATGAGTGCTGTTTTGGAATGTAGTCAGTATTATTTAATGGTTAATATTTTGTTAACTAGTGGTTTATATGTGTTTTGCATGCAGCATGAGTGAGCTATTTAGCTTGTCTGTGCATCATGGTGGGTATTTTAGTGATAACCCTCGAAAATATGTGGGAGGTAAAGTGGATGTAGTGGACAATTGTGACCCTGATAGGTGGTCTAAGACAGAGATTGGGGATATATGCAGGGAGTTTGGGTACACCTCTGTGAGCAGGATTTGGTATAAAATGCCTGGTAGTGATCTAGAGAGGGCTAATTTCCATTTGATAGTTGATGATGATGATGCCATGTTTATGACAGATTTAGTGATTGGTCATGAAGAAATTCATGTGTTTTTAGAGCACCCTGTGGATAATCCTATACTAGTGGATGAAGGTGAGCATGTTGGGACAAATGTGCAGTCATTGGCAGTGGAGCAAAACCTTTTAGGACATGGCAGTAATGATGATGGCAGTAATGATGAAGGTAGTGATGATGATGCAAATGGTAGTGAAGATTATAACAATAATAATGAGGATCACATTGAAGTAGATGCTGAACAAGCCTACTATAGGAGAGAAAGTAACACACCAATGGTTGAGGAGGTTGATGATGATGATGATGTTGTGAGGTTGATACTGCAAAGGTGTATTCTAGGAGAGCAGGTAAGGAACCTGTGACTCAGCACCTATCTGAGGACAAGGATGTAGTTGATAGCAGTGACAGTGGAGGAGGTGATGATGAAGGAAGTGGCCTAGAGGATGAAGATGTAGTGAATCCTGATGAGAGGGAGTTTGTGGAGGACATTAGTGATAGTTGGGATGGTTGTGATGAGGATGTTACTGAACCAGTACAAATGGGTGCTGGTGTAATGAACTCTGATTATGACAGTGAGGAGTTGCACAGTCTTGAGGAATCATCATCTGATGATGATATTAGGGATGACACTGATGATAGCTCTGAGGATGAATTGAAAACACCTGTGGGAAGGGGAAGGGGACAAAGGAAGACCTTCCCAGTGTTTAAGCCAGTTCCCAATTCAAAGAAGCTATAACTGATTATGCAGTTAATGGTGGCTGAGGGATTCGACTTGTAAAAAATGATTTGCAGAGGGTAAGAGCAGTTTGTCAGGAAAACTGCAAGTTTGTGGCATATCTAACAAAGATGCCAAGAGAGAAGAGCTACCAAATAAGAACACTGAACCTGGAACACACATGCACTAGGAGTTATAAGAATCCAAGGTGCACTTCTGCATTCATTGGGAAGAAGTTGATGAAGAGGGTGAGAAGACAACCTAACATGAAACTAAAAGACATCCAAGATGCTGTACATGAGAAGTTTACACTAAACATAACTCTAGGAAAAGCCAGTAGGGCCAGGGAGAAGGCAAGAGAATATGTTGATGGGGTTCACACACAGCAGTATAATCAACTTTGGGAGTATTGTGAAGAGTTGAGGAGGGCTAGCCCTGGCAGTACCATACTTATGAAGGTACACACCTTCAATGAAGGTGATTTGGCTACTGAGATGGACTTGGTAAGTGGGGTTCCTTATTTTGAGAGGTTGTATATATGTCTGGAGGGTTGCAAGAAAGGGTTTATGGCTGGATGTAGGCCAATAATTGGTTTGGATGCCTGCCACTTGAAGACTAAGTCAGGTGGGCAATTAATCACAGCAGTTGCTAGAGACCCTAATGAAGAGTACTTCCCACTTGCGTATGCTGTAGTGGAGGCTGAAATTAAAGACTCCTGGACATGGTTCATAAATTTGCTACTTGCAGACATAGGTTAGAACACAAGATGAACATTTATATCAGACCAGCAGAAGGTATGTATGTTTATTACCGTATCTATATGCATTACCATATTGGATGTATAGAGTTACTAACACCACAATTGTTGTTGTTGTACTCACAGGGGTTGGTGCAGACCTTCATTGATAATTGGCCACAATATGAGCATATGATCTGCTGCAGACACCTCTACAATAATCTCAGGAAGAACTATCCTGGTGTTCTGATTAGAGAGTTGTTTTGGAAAGCAGCCAAAGCTACTTATAAAGCTGAGTTTGATAGGTTGATGGATGAACTGAAGGGAATTGATGAGGATGCTCACAGTTGGTTGCAAGATCATTCAACCACCATATGGGCCAGACACATGTTTAGTGAGGATGGGTTGAGTGATACAGTACTGAACAACATGTGTGAGAGTTTTAACAGTAGGATTTTGAAGTTTAGATATAAGCCTATAATCACTTTGGTATGAATCTAAGCCTTTGAGTAACAGTTAGTCAGATATATTGTTTGATACATTGTTTGATTAACATCTTGTGTGTGATTGCAGCTGGAGTCAATCAGGTTATATCTTATGACCAGGTTTCAAGAGAACAGAGAAAATATCATGAGAGTGGAATCAGAGATATGCCCTAAAGTGCTTAAGAGGTTGCATAGAGAAAAGACTGCAAGCAGTAAGTGGCTTGCTTGTTGGGCAGATCAGACACAGTTTGAGGTTAAAAATGGGCTGCAAAGCTTCACCGTGGACTTGGAAAAAAGACATTGTAGTTGTAGGAGATGGGATACAACTGGCATACCATGTGCCTATGCAGTTTCCTGCATTTTCTTCAATAAGCAAGATGCTGAGCAGTATGTGCACAAGTGTTTTCATGTCTCCACATATAAGGCCTGTTATGAGCCAGTAATTGCACCTATCAATGGCCAGAATATGTGGAGGCCCAGTGGTGTCCAACCTATTCAGCCTCCTATCAAAAGAAGACCACCTGGCAGGCCTAAGAAGAAGAGAGCAAGGGAGGTTGGTGAGACAGCAGGTAGGAGAGTTGGTATCTCCAAACAGTGTAGCACATGTGGTAAAATAGGACACAATAAAAGAAGCTGCAAGGGTGAGATTGGAGGAAACTCTTTCCTACCAGGAACCACAAATAGAACCAGTGCAGCCAATAAGGTAACATTCTACAGGATTCTGTCAAGTAAATGTGTGAGAGTTTTTACATATTACATGTCAATAAATGTGGATTTCTTGTTTGTAGACCAGTAGATGCAGAAATAATTCCAACATCAATCAGCCAAAAGGACAAGCTCAAGCTCAAGCTCAACCAAGCTCAGCCACCCCATTTGCACCACCTCAGCCATCTGTCTCATCCCAGTCCACCATGCACACCTCTACTCCTGGTGCACCAACTCAGCCATGGACAAGCTCTCCCAGTCCATTGCCATCATTCCAGTCCAGCATGCACACCTTCAGTCCAAGTGCACTATACCAGACCAGCATGCACTTCTCATCCAGTCCAAGTGCACCATCCCAGACCAGCATGCACTTCTCATCCAGCCCAAGTGCACCATACCAGTACAGCATGCACAGCATTGCCACACCTTTTTCACCACCCTAGTCCAGCATGCACAGCACTGCCACACCTTTTCCACCACCCCAGTCCAGTCCAAGTGCACACCAGACCCCCACAGGATCATCCAATCCAGTTCAGTCCAACTCCAATCCAATTGCACCACCCAACTATCCAATTCCAAGATTGAGGAGGAAAAGGATGGTCACATCAGAGATCTTGAATGCTTCCAAGAATGCATCTAGATACATGGGGGATATCAAGTTTGCTGGGAGTCAGTCATCAACGCATGCTCCAAGAAAAAATGAATAGCTTCTTGTTTTATATCTTTTGATGAATGGCTTGTGTTTTGTATAATTATAGCCAAGCCCTTATTTCGTATAATTGGTATTAGGTAAACAATGCCCTACTGTTTGGGTTAAGATTAGCAGTTGAACAATGCCCTTTTGTTATTTAAACATACTTTTGCTTTTTTTGATGATAACTATGAAGATGTTTGGGTTAAGTTTGGCAGTATGTTAATTAAGATGTTTGGATTTCAAGATTGAATTTGTTGTTTCCTTCTGTCTTTTTTTACATGTGTAGTATAGTGCTTTCTTGGAATACGTTATTTGTTAATACCAGTTTCATTTGTTGCATGCACTTGGAAATCTGCTACTTGGTTCAACAGGGACATTTCCAATCCACACATCCACACATTGAATGAAAATTGCATTAATTTATTTCTCAACAGAAAGAGTACAAAATAAGCAGCAGGTGTGTCATTGCTAATAACTAATCCTACCAAAATAGAGCACACTACCAACCCTCCATACATAAATAAACACTGCAACCCTCCATCATAAACACTGCAACCCTACATGCCCTACCAAGCACAGCAACCCACACAAGTTATTTCCACCCCCTACCTAAGCAAACATAGAACTGCAAATATCACCACTAACAATGCCACAACTACAACTAAAAACTTCTCTCTCTTCTTGCAGTTTGCAATCTCAGCCTCAAGTTTGATGATCCTTTGCCTTTGCTGTGGGATAAGCACCTTACCACGTTCACATATCTCATCATCACGCCATTGGAAGAACCTACACTTTCGCCCCACCTGAAACGTAGATAATGCTCTGAAAAATGAAAAATGAAATTAACTAAAACCCACTCAAACAATCAATTTACTGAAATTGACATACCAGTAGTTTGGACAACCATAGAACCTTCTGCCAGGGTTGTCTTCAGTCCACGCCACAACTAGGACAGGTTTTTGATTACAGTAGCACGTCATTGGTGCTCTCCTCCTCACATTGGAACCTGCTGAACAACTTGCTTCCATTGAGCTTTGAAGATTGTTTGTTTTGATCATGGTTTGGGGAGATGAGGATTAGCTGTGTGGGTGGAGGTCGAAGCTCGAAGCTCGAATTTTGGGAGTTTAGGGTTTCTGGTATTGATTTGGAGGATTTGGAGTTCCTGGTACTGATTTCTAGTTGTAGTGAGGGTCACGTACGAATAAAGGGGCGGGAAACCCATGTGGCATGGGTAAGGAGAGCCACGGTATATTTTTATTAATATTTTAATCAGTCCGTTAGCCATGTCAGCAATTTCAGTCTGGTGGCTGATGGAAAGGACTAAAATAACAAGCGCTAATTGGAATAGGGACTAAAAGTGGTAAAATAAAAATGTAGGGACCAAAATAGAAATGACCCCAAAATGTAGGGACGAAAATTGCATTTACGCCTCTTAGTTATTGAGAGTAATTACACCTAATCTCTACCATTATTTGTTATACTTACAATTTTTTTTAGTCTCTTCCGTTCACACGTTATAACAGATCTCTATCTCTCTCTCTCTCCCCCCTAACACTGAACTAGGCTGCTACTTTCCATCTCTTTTTCTTCCTCACACTGGAGGTGGGTGGCAACCTGTTGAGAAATGGGGCTTTGTGAGAAAGAGAGAGGATGAAACCATGAAACTCAGAGAGAGAGAGAGAGAGAGAGAGAGAGAGAGATGATTCTCTTTGTAAGTTTGATATTGGCTATCTATTATTTGGACAAAATTTGGTATTTGCCCCAATAGGGCCAAAATAGGTTCGATATGGCTGATATTTAAATTGTCTAAAAACATCAGTGTTTCTGTACTAGTATGGTACAAAATCATTTTCCACACTAATAATATTTTTTCATTTGAAAAAAATATGTATATATCCTTACATTCAAAAGAGAACACCAAATGACACACACACACACACATATATTTTATGTGTAAAACTGTGTAAAATAATTTGTTTGTAATAAATAGTAAATACTATTCTAAATAGTATAACCTAGTATGCTTACTTACAAGTTACATCACCTCAACATCCTATGTATAACTAATAAATTAGTCACTAACATGTGCAATACATGAGAAAGCAAATTGAATATGAGATTTAAAAACTATTTCATTAATATATCTTTTTTGGGTATTGACAACTTCCACCCCCGCCCCCCCCTCCCCCCCTTTTTTGTGGTAGTTTTAAATATTAGTTGAAATATTCATTTACTTTAGGGAAGCAAATTTCTGTGCTGATGCTATGGCTAAAAGGGGTGTGTCACAAGCGGAGGATTTTGTTGTATTTGATTTTCCTCCATGTGAAGATGCAAACTCTTTTGTAAATTCGGATATGTATGGTTTGTATTATGGCAGACTTACTACTGCCACTGCCGCTACATTGGCCATTATGGCTAGCTAATTATTAATGATATTTCCTTTTAACCAAAAAAAAGAAAAAGAAAAAAAAAGAAATATTCATTTAATAATAGTTTAACATGAATACTTTTTATAAATGCATGAGATTTTTATAAATAGGAAATGATATCATTAAGATGTTATATTTAGCAATTATGAAAGGTACCATTCGGAAATGAAGATTTAAATTAAAATATCTATGCTTAAAACTTACGTGGTTCAAATACCTTGTTCCTAACTATTAAATTATTTAAAAAAAATCAAAAATCTATAAAATAAGATTTTATTTGTTGAAAAAAATATTTAATTTTAAAAAAATATTTGGAGGGAACGATTTAAAAGGAAATAAAAAAGAAACATTGTCTCACATTAAATTAAAGTAAATAAACTACATGCATGGATTCCTCGTTGTACATTGACTTATCCAGTATCATATTAGTGATCTATGATTCTCTACAAAAATCAAACTTAACAGACCCCTTTTGTTCACCATTTTAAACACAACCATTTAGCAGTCCTCTAAGTGCATGTTAGAATAGGCGTAAACATCCGTTGTAAAATGGAGTGTAATCATGAATTGGTAAATAACAAATATTTTCTTTATTACAAATGTTGGGTATATATATGTGAGTGAAGTCTCACATTAAATAATGATGAGAATAAATAGTAGTTAAAATAACATAATTGAGCACAAACTCATTGGGTTTAGGTCTTTTGAGTTAAAGTGTGTCTCTATATGTTATATTAATTATTCAAGGAAGCTCTTAAAGGTGTTTATCCCACCAACAAGTGGTATTAGAGCTCATAGTGGTGTAAGGCAAAGGTGGCAAGGTTATTGAAGTTCCTTTTGCGGTTGGAGTGGGAATGGAGTATGTGTACTTAAATCCTGTGGGAGGAGGAAGACCGAGGATAAGGAATTCTCCAATGGGATCAACCCAAGGAGGAACTGAGCCTAACTATCTATTAGATCAGACCTAGCCCAGTTAGGATAATAGGTCAAAGAAATCGAGGAAGACAACTAGCCCGAGGAATGGATACTTCTCGAGAGACGAGAGATAAGCCACAAAGGCCATACGAGTGGAGGCCGAGGAGGGTGATAGTGACGTATGAGAAAGAACAAGAGGAAACTTCCAGATAAAGCACTCATCATCTCCACATTCAATGCACATACCAACTCAGCCTACCGCATTGATGGAAAAATGACCTTTGAACAGTGCCCCCACAACTTGCAACCTGTTCTACCACCACCTGAAAGGCAGTGATGGGATAAGTATCTAAAAAAAGATCGATAGCCCTTCAAGTAGAAGGCTGGGATGCAATCCAAGCAGCTATATATATATATATATATATATGAAGGAATGTCCTTCTTGAAGGGGGATCAGAAAAAGTTCAGAGACAGAGAGTGACCACTATAGAACCGAGAAGTGTATTCCTTAAGAACACTTTCTCCTCGGCCTGCTCTAGAAAATTTCTCTTTTCCTAACTTAATTCCTTATATGTATTGTCATCTTTGCTAATCGATCTTCTTTAATTACCAACCCGTGGTTATAAGAGATCAAAGTGTTGACCTTGACAATCCACCTCTACAAATTAATTGTATTGGACTTCCATCCCTAGCCTATTTATATCCAGGTTGAGCCTGGTTGTTAATCCTAGCCCACTACAAAGCCCTTTCGCAAATGGAGCAAGGTGGGCCCCTTTCGCAGTTGCAGTGAGGATGGTATATTGTACCAAGCAAGCCCAACAAAAGGATATTTGTCAATGGTGCTAGACAATGATGATGGTGAGGTGCGAGGTTCCCATGGAAAAAAAAACGTGCAGGGTTGACACGTGAAGGCCCATGGATGATGCACTAGTGAAGGAAAAAGTCCATTAGGCAATAAGGTAGAGTGAATAGGACTTGTTCATGACCCACAGAGAGGTCTTAAAGTCTACAAAGAGGTAGAGACTCATACGTAAGGGAGAGATTGTTGGGCATGCAAGTGTGAGTGAAATCCCACATTGAATAATGATAAGAACAACATACCCATAATTGAGCACATACCCATTGAGTTAGACAAAGTTTAGCTACAAAATTAGTTGTAGTCTAAGGTTACAACCTTATTCAATAAAATAAACATTACTACATTTTTTGAAAATCTAATTGTGGAATTGCATGTTCTTTATGCTCTTAATATACATGTTAAATGTTATATCAATCAGATATTCTTTACTATATGATCTATAAGTTTCTATTTTATGCATAATTTTAAAATACAAAAACTTGCAATTTAAACAATTTATTGATGACATAGCTATTGATCTTTAATTTTCTAGAAATTTTGCAAGTATGGAGAATATAAGAAGAAGATTTTCATCCAATGGTGGATTTGTTAAAATTCACCTCTAATAAAAAGATATTGAGTAAGGTTGTAGTCTAAGGCTACAACCAATTTTATAGCTAAATTTTGTCCCATTGAGCTGTTTAGGCATTTTGGGTTAAAGTGTGTCTTTCTCGTTACATTAATTATTCAAGAAAACTCTCCAATGTGTTTATCTCCTCAACAACATACACAAAGCGGAAGAAGCAAAATATTTCATTGCCTCCATTAGAATGTACACGATTTTGGTCTGCAGGTTGCACCTAAGTCGAAATAAGCCTCTCCTGTCTGAAATTGTTTCTAAATTCACAAAAATTAAAATTAAACTAAAATTAATGCACTACTATTTCAGTTACAAAATTTTTAGTACGAAGATTACAAGAAAAGAGTTAGTAAATATATACTACCCTATATATATATATATACATATATATAGTTATCAATAAGACTACACATTACATATGCAAAATTATTTTAATTAGCAATCATGCTACAAAGAAAGCCTGCAGATATAGGAATAACATTTTGATCAGTCCACTTCAAAATGTTTGATGCACTTAGCACCAACAGCGAGATGTGGTCGAATAAAAGTTCTGAAAGATGTCTTAGTTCACTTGAGTTGAGATAACCATAATTCTGATGCATCAGTAACTCAGGAAAGTACTTAGCAATGAGCCACTGACCAAGAAAATAGTGAAAACTTAACATCTTAGGACTGTTTGGTACCTAATTTTAAACACATATTTTCAGTTTTTGAATAACATTACACGTATTTCCACATATTTTTTTATTCACATGTATTTCTAAAAAATTTGAAAACTGTTATTTAAACACACGTACCAAACGGAATTCCATGATATAATCGCACCTATGCAACCCATGTTCCAATATAGATTAGACACCTTCAATTATGGTATCCTTAAATAAACGGCATAACTTTCAAGAGTACTGACTGACCATTAGACTTCCACTTTTCTAATAAGCATTTCACATTTTTGGGTCCAAAGCATAAAAACTTAACATCTTACATTTTTTGATCTCTATTGGCCCTTCCTAATTCAATCCACTCTCATCAGTTTTTATTTTATTTTATTTTATTTTATTTTTAATTTTATTATTATTATTATTAATGAATAAAAAATGAGCAGGGGGACATGAGTTGGCATCTCAATCCACTCTCATCTTCCCAAATCCCAATATGATAATGTCCTATTTAATTTACACTATAAATTTAATATTTACCAAACTCATTTACTGGAGGCTCTGCGGAGGATTATATATATGAGTCACTTTTAAGTTTCAACTTCCATATCATATTCTTCACTTTCAAATAATACCTTCAATTTCAAATGACACTTGGCACATAACACCTTATCCTTCCATCATTACTCCAACCCACTACTAAAACTTATCCTAGCAAAGTTTTAACTCATTAATAAAATTTATCCTTCCATCATTACTCCAATCCACAACATCATAATCCACCTATTTGCTTCTCCATCCCTAAACCTACAACTTGTTTTTGACCCAAAACAAACAATCGATGTAATCCTAGGAAATAAAAATTTTGAAATCCTGCTGCTCATCTATGTAGACACTAAACATCAACTCTTTAACAATACTAAAATCCAAAATTTTCCAAAGAATGACATATATTAGGTTCTAAAAGTTTAAAACAATTGGCAAATCGTGAACACAAACTTGTCTAGATATAAATTTTAGAGTCTATAGGTATTATTAGACCATGCTTAAAGTGATATAAGTCAAGATCTAAGAACAAGCAAGTTGCAGAAAAGAGAATTCGAAATTTGCCTAGTTTGATCGATTGAAAGACAAGCTCGATTGATTGAAACACTGGTCTGCAGAATTTTAATTAAGCCCAAACAGCAGTTCATGCCTAAAAAGTATTAAGGTTTTAGGTCTACTTCTCCTAGTATATAAAGGAAACCCTAAGCACCTTTTTTATAGGCTTTTCAGAGAGAGAGAGAAGATGTGCCTCTTTTGTATCTAACGTTTTGTACCTAAAAACTCTCTAAAGTCTTCTACCGGTGTTATTCCTTGAAGAATCTTAAGATCCGGTATTGTAGAAGTTGTTGCATACAAGATCAAAGTGTAAGGAGATTCAAAACCTTTAAGTGTAGTCTCAAAGTCATAAGCAGGTGAGCTAGTGTTGGTGCAAAGGCCTAATAGAGAAGGAGTCCGTAGATTCGGAGCTTGCACATGGTCGTGTCAGTAAGTTTTACATGTAGTAGCAATAGGATGTTAGTGGTCTAAGTCTTATTGTAAACTTCAATTCTCTATAGTGGATTTGCTTTTTACCTTGAGGATAACTAGGTTAAATCATTCATAGGTTTTTTACCAGTTATGTTTTCTTGGGTTATCATATTGTGGTGTTTTTTTTTTCCACATTATTTGCATGATATGATATTATTGTGTTAACCTAGAACTAAATAATCTATCTAAGTAATTACTTGACTAAATAACTAGGTTAAACAACTTGTGTTAAGGGGTCTAAAAACGTACAACATAACTTAAGGCTCCGTTTGGTAGGGGTTATTTTAGGAAGGATGGAAAAGAGGAGTGGAAAATATGAGAGAAAATGAGGGAGAGGGTTGTTTAGTTGGGAGGGGAAAGGGGAAAGAATTTTGGTGGGGCCCAAGTTTTTTTTTTTCCCTAGGCCTACCAAAATTCTATCTCTCTAATTTGGAGGATTTTAGAAGAGAAAAAGGGGGAAGGAGAGGGGTTTTGAGAAAGAAAAATGCTATGTTCACAGCATTTTTATTACACTTTCACAACAAATTCTAAGTGACAAGTTGTTATCGATTGTTACTAGTGAGCAAAAAATTTATTTTAATTGTGGATTTAAATTAGAACCAATAACAACTTACCATTTATATTTTGTTGTGAAAATATTATAGACGTAGCAATTCTCTTTGAGAAAACACCAAAAGTACCCCTTCCCATTGTGTGAGTTGTTTTTTTTTTCCCCCTTAAGCAATGGGCATTTTTTTGGGAATTGAATGGCAGCTTTCACCTCTAAAACAATATATATATATATATATATATATATAATGGAAAAGTAATTTTTTTCTTACTTAATTAATGATTACAAAAAAATTATTTCTTATATTATGTAATAGGGGCAAAAGAATAAGTTTATATAAACTACATTTTTTATTCTCCTATTTTTCTTAACCAAACAAATAAGTTTTCTATCCCTTCACTTTTCCATCCTTCCAACCAAATACCATGAAAGAAAACAAAAATCTCTTTTTTCTTTCCACTATTCTATACTCTCCCCATTTTTAGTCCTCCCACTTTTCTATCTCCCTAACCAAACAGATCCTAAGTCTTCCCATACTATAATCACAAGTGAATCAAGCAGGTAGAAACTATAAGGTAGCCTAAAAACCCATCAAATTTCAATACAATGGCAAACACTTCAAGATGAAATCCAAAAGACTTTACAAGTTTAGTTTATTGCTCAAAACTCATAAACATGTCTATAATACTTAATAGATCGAGATTCATATAGGCCTAGCATAAACAGATGTAGCAAAAAAAATCTTGAATATCAACTATTATGTTTATGATAAAGATATGAGGTCCCAAATGCTTGTATTATGTCCATTTTTTAAAAGAATAAGTTTATATAAACTACATTTTCTATTCTCCTATTTTTCTTAACCAAACAAATAAGTTTTCTATCCCTTCACTTTTCCATCCTTCCAACCAAATACCATGAAAGAAAACAAAAATCTCTTTTTTCTTTCCACTATTCTATCCTCTCCCCAATTTTAGTCCTCCCACTTTTCTATCTCCCTAACCAAACAGATCCTAAGTCTTCCCATACTATAATGACAAGTGAATCAAGCAGGTAGAACTATAAGGTAGCCTAAAAACCCATCAAATTTCAATACAATGGCAAACACCCCAAGATGAAATCCAAAAGACTTTACAAGTTTAGTTTATTGCTCAAAACTCATAAACATGTCTTAATAGATCGAGATTCACATAGGCCTAGCATAAACAGATGTAGCAAAAAAAAAATCTTGAATATCGACTATTATGTTTATGATAAAGATATGAGGTCCCAAATGCTTGTATTATGTCCATTTTTTAAGTCTTGTTTCCGTAAAAATCAATTATATTAATTTTTTACTGATCATATCCAGAGGTCCATTTGGTTGGGTGAATTTTAGGGGGATGGAAAAAGGGAGAGAAAAAAGGAGGGAAATAAATTTATTGGGGTTGAATCTGAACATTGGTTGTGATGTTTTGTTGAGTTGAATTGGAGCTGGAGGACTTTGCATCTTATAGCGAGAATTTGACCAGGATGAACTTAAATTAGTGAGAATGGAGAAGGGCTCAACGACTTATTTTGGCATTGTTGAATTGGACTGAGATGAGTCTGAATTTGATAGTGAGAATCATAATGAAGTAGTGAGAGATTTGAAGGGTCTAGCTAGTACGAATTGACAATAAGAAATGAGAAGAAAAACAGATTAGTGAGAGCGGGGGTAGGTCTGTGTTTGAGCAAATGAGGCAAAGAAAATAGAGAAGAGAAAGTATCGAATTGTAGTGGAATTGTTGGGTTTTAAAATTAAAGTGTAAAAACATATATATAAAAAATATTGGTGTGTAAATTTGTAAAGTCTTTAAAGGTTATATGGTACATCATAAAGAGGTAAACAAAAAGTCAAATATCTTTTGTTATATTAATAATTATTATTATAGTAGCAATATAGGGTATTACTGGTATTCTCCACATAAATATAGGTCTCAATGAAAGAGCTCTTCTTAATTTTCTCGAAATTGCCTTTCCCATAAGCCTACTTAGTAGAACTAGGGGTGTGCATCTAACCTACTGAATTGACTCAACCCAACCCAACCCAACCTGATACATTGAGTTGATTTTTGTGGGTTGGGTTCAAAATGATAGTTTTTTCAATTCATCTGACGCAACCTAACCCACTATATATATATAAGTTTATTATATTACCATTAGTTTGATTGATTTGATATTTTTAAGAATTATTTTTGATGAATTTGGAAACTTGGAATATAATTAAAGAATATTATGTAAATTGAAATAATTTATTAAAAAACTAATTAACTAATAAATGAGAGTCCAATATTTTACTAGGCATGAAACATATAAGCACCTTATCATAATTTTTTTTAAAAAATATATATGTAAGCATAACCTACCAATCCAACCTAATTGAATCTAACTCACGTGGCTAGATTGAGTTGGTTTCTCTACATGTGATGGGTTAATTTGAAAATTTCCCAGTCTAACAAGCTCGGATTGGGTTTAAAAGCCCTTCAACCTATCCAACTCCAACTCATGCACACCCTAAGCAGAACTTAGATAATGTTTTGTGTTGGCTAAATTCCCCGCACTCTTAGCCAAAACTTACCATATATGTTTCCAAAAGAAAAAAGTTTCTTTAAATTAAATCATTTAGAACAAATAGATATTCAATGATCTTTCAAAACAAAAGTGGAGGCCTAGGCCGAAAAATCACTACACACATACATTTCAAAGGAAAAATAAATGCAAACACACCGGTACGGATAACGCTTTTGAATTAAAGCAGTACAAAACAAATATCTACAGCATTATTGCCTATAGATCATATAAGCCTATAAACTTGAAAACCACAAATCAAAGCTACCCTTCATGTGAATCTGAGATGAATTCTTTCAGTAATCAGAACCAAATCAAACTGGAACAGTCCTACTAGTGCCAGTCTCTGTCTCACCCCCTTCACCGTCGTCCTCACCAGTAATCTCCTCCAATGATTTTCCCTTAGGTTCTGGCACCAAAAAGGTAAACAACATTCCCAAGAAGTTAATACAGCCAAGCGCAATAAGCGAATTCTTCACCCCAATACCAGTATGGTACCCAGCGTCTACTTTGTTAGGGTCTTGGCTTTGTGCAGCATACAAGAATCCAAAGGCGCCAACTATGGCTCCTGCCTTACCACATGCGGCTGATATTCCATGACATGTAGACCTTAGTCTTGCAGGGAAAATTTCTGCTGGCACAATAAACGTCGTAGCGTTTGGTCCGAAGTTGGCGAAGAAAAATGTGAAGGAGTACATTACCACGAAGGCGAGATGGTTGGGTTTTAGAGTCCAATGATGATAAGGGATACCTAGCGCAAACATAAACACAGTCATGAAGAAGAAACCCATCAATTGGATTGTGAACCGTCCAAGATAATCAATAAATGCCACTGTGAACCAATATCCAGGCACGGTACTGCACAATGCTATAAGCGTTTGTGCCTTTGCAATCTTGAAAACCTCGTCAAGTGCGCTCATTGATCCTGCTTTTGGAATCCATCCAATAGCGGAGAAGATATCCTTTTGGAAAAGATTTTGGCTGTAGAATGCAATGTCCAGCAAGAACCAAGTAGTAGTTGTTCCAAGTAAGTGACGCCCGTGGCGTTTCGCAAATTCCTTGGAGAATAAACCAAAGGAATTGGATGGCTCCTGAGCCATCCTCTCCACCTTCTCCTCTTCAGCATCAAGGGTAACTTGTAGCACCTTAGACATGTCTGCAGCAGCCTGTTTTGCGTTCTTGGCAACAAGAGCAGTGTAACGAGCTGTCTCGGGCATTTTCATACGCCAGTAGTATGTGAGAGCTGCTGGGACAGCCCCAAACATGACAATTATGCGCCATACATAATCAGATTGTTCAGGCAAGGAGAGGTCCGGATCGGAGTCGAATGATGGTACGTCGTATTTGTTTCTGAACGCGCTTGAAACAATTAAAGCAACAATGCCACCAGCCAAAATTCCAAATCCCTGCATGGCAAACACTGCAGCAATAAACGCCCCACGAGTCTTTTTGTTCGCATATTCTGACATAATTGTAGCGGAAAGAGGATAATCACCACCAATGCCAAATCCAAGCCAAAACCGGAAGAAACACAAAGTGGCTATGACACCTTCTCGTTTCTGTCCAAAGGAGAGCCCAGAGCCAATGGAACAGACTACCATGAGAATAAGGGTTATACCATACACTTTCTTTCTTCCCAATTTGTCACCAAGCCAACCGAAGAAAAGCTGACCAGCAAGAGTGCCACAAAGAGCGACACCATTAACAGCATCAGCCACATTAGGAGGCAATGTACCAGGCTTACGTGGAAGAGCTTGTGTTGTGTAGTATATGCGGCCGAGTAACTTCGTGACAAGGGAGACGCAAAACAAGTCGTATGCATCTGTGAAAAACCCCATTCCAGCAATCACAATTGCGGTGAAATGGTACCATTGTGTCTTGGCCACATCGAGTGCATTAAGCACTCCCAATTGGTTTTTAGGCATGGCGGCAGGATCTTGTTACTTTTTATATTTTACAGGTCTTCGTCCAACAATTTCCTCCTGCACACACACACAAAAATGTTGATGGTATGAGAATTTTACCTTTTTGTTTCTATTGAATTATTGGACCAAGACTCCAAGTAATACTATTGTCTGTCAGCAAGGAATAGACAGAGAGTGCAACAATCGCATAACAAAAAATTCCATGAAAGGTACATAAATTCATATAAAAATAAAAATTAATTATCATTTTGACTTTTCAAATGAGATTTTTTTTTCTTCCATGGAACAAACTACAATGTGGTAAATTAAATATATATATATTTTTCTAAGGTGACTATGCTACCTAACAGACAAAAGAATACTATTTCTTGGTATCACACATAACATATCATCTCTCTCCTAATTATTATCAAATAAACTAGCTAGTGTTCATAATATTTCTTTTGTTCTTGCTGAACTACAACTTTTTATTGAACTAACGATTATATTCCTCACACTTTTGTTATTTAATTATAATTTTCAATTATGACATCCTAGATTGAAACAACATTAAAAAGAATTTACATTTAATGAATAATAAGTCTTCCTCCAACAGTTTCTGCATAGTAAAATGCTAATGGTATGACTAGTCTATGAGAACTATTTTATGTTTTTTCCCTTCAATTTCTGCTTTTATTTCTACGCACCCAGACAATGAGGACAAAAAACAGCATGTTCATTTAGTAGACCAATCAGCCCAACTTATACCATTGTTTGTCCGCAAGGAATAGATAATGACGTCCTACTTTTTTATTCCGCCATCGATAAACCAAAAAGAAACAACTAAAATTACTTTTCAGTAAAATTTATAATATTTCTAATATTATCTTAACATAAATTTCTTAAAAGTATAAAAAAATTCAAATAAAAATAAAAAACTAATTAATGATTTTCCTAAAACACATGTACGTTAAGGAACCATTATTACTCAATATAGATATAATATACATTTTTTGAAAAAGAAAATACACATACCAATAATTTATTGATTTATAGGCACAAATTTATTGTGATTGTGTGTGCGGTTGATATGTATGTGTACCATTTTACTTGATTTTTTTTTTTTTTGAAAAATTTATATAAACATCATTTTTTTATGAGAAAAATATATAAACATCATTTAATTGAGTATTAGATGCAGGAAAACTTTTTAAAATAAAAAATAAATATCATTTTGACTTTTAAAACTGAGATTTTTTTATTATAAAAAAAGATATATTTTTTTCTTTACAACAAAAGCCTGGGGGAGAAATTGTATAATTTTTTTTTTTTTGGAAAGCTAATTAATTATGCTACTATAAGGATGGAATGGATGGACCAACTAATCCTAATACTGTAATTCTCAAGTAATTAGCTTTCAGAAAATTTCTTTTCATCTTGCTTTACTATAACCATTTTACACTACAACAATTATATTTTTCACTCTTCTATAATTTAATTTTCATTTTTTCAAAAAAAAAAAATTCTAGCCATCATTTGTTTTTAAAATTATGGCATCCCAGATTAAAACAACTTAAAAATAAAAAATAAAAATAAAAAAACAAAGTTGCAGACATAGGGGGTGATAGGTGGTCATTTTTAGGAGTTGAGTGTCTTAAAAGTAGCGTTCAATGCGTTGAAGTGTTGGACCACTAGACCAATCATGTGGCTACCGTATAAGGCCAAGTTGCAATTGCAAGTTGCAAGAACAGCTTGTCAAATTGGATGGCTTAACAAATAATTCGTGGACTACAGTATAGGAGACTTGTACCCAGATTAATTCGTGGACCTACAATACAGGAGACTTGGACTCTAAGGTCGTCCAATAAAACAACTGGTTAAATATATATATATATATATATATGTAATATGGTTTTTTTTTAATAGAATATATACTAATTTTTTTTAGATGACTTCAACTTATTTGGTCCGCCTAGATCTTTTATAAAGTATAAACAGATGAGAAAAACAAAATTTCTTAATTATATTTTTATTTTGGTAGCCCATGCCATAGTGACGCATTGTCAACGTTAATTACGAAAACTCTAGCAAAGTTGTTAGCCAATAATGACAGGAAACATTGAAACAAGAACAAGAAATTGTGTGTAAACCAAAAGGATTAGAAGCAAAAGAGATGGCACATGTGTGTGTTAAACTTAAATGTAAGCCTCTGTTCCTCCACAAGGATTTCAGTAGCTTAGCCCTTGGCAAGTATATATAAAGACTATATCCTATTTGGCAAAAAGAATAAAATGATCAAATTATGTAGTCTATGTAGATGAATGAACAAAAGGGGAAGTCTATTAGTAATATTTCATATATTTTTTTATTAAAAAATATATATAGAAAAGCTAGTTAGATAAAGGGATAAATGGATGGGTATGGCTCTCCATCTTCAAAAAAAAAAAAGAAGGGTGCCCTACCATGGTGATGCTAACCTTTATACAAAAAGTAGTACTACTGTGATATCTTATAAAAATGGTTCTGGTATCCAATGAAACCAGTTCCAAAAAGCAAGGAATTCTCATAGAGTTTTCATGACAGTATAAGGCAGAGAGAGAGAGAGAGAGAGAGAGAGAGAGAGAGACTAACCTTCTTGAATTCAAACGGGAGGAGAGCATAGAGAGAAATTGATGGAGTTGGCGTTGTGTTAGGGGTGAAGAATAATGAGGAGAAGGGGCGGCTATATAGTTTCAGCAGTGTGCATATGACTCATAGAAATCTCTGAAATCAACGCCAGCATCTAACGGTATATACCAGCTTTTCCAATTTAGCAGTCAACGATTTCAAAGTCACAGCTTCGCTTTGCTTTCTCGACATAATTTACATCACTTTTCGGAGCAAGTTCCTCGTTATTTCAGTGTAGACTTTTGAAGAATTTAGGTGCATTTATTTATATCACTTTAAAATGATTATTTTCTATAAAAAAAAAAATAAAACTTTAAAATGATTATTATTAAGATATATAATTATATCCTTCTCAAAAAATAAAAATAAAAATAAAATTATATCTATCTGTGTGAGTGAACTATGAAGAAGATAAGACTTCCGTACCCTTCTAGTTTGTCATCTACCCATGTACAAGATTACCCCAAATATTTTTAATATAGAATCAACATCAATTATTAAGTTGATTATGAAAGGTTAGGAAAAGTAAAAAGAAAATTCATATGATGATTGTGATGAACCATCCACATCCCTTTATCATTATTTGAATAGAAATAATACACGCATAAATATTTTTCTTAATGAAAATACAGATAAATAAATTTAGTTCTCATAAAATTATGTGGCCACATATATAAGATGCAAGAAGAGTGGATTTATACATTCATATCTATATTTTCAAAACCATTTTTGATAAATTTATTTAAGGATGGTTTTGAAAATTTATACATTTTTATATCACAGACAAGACAATAAATTATTTTCCCTTAAAAAGTGAGAAATTATTGAGTACTCCTAGAGTATTATAAATGCATACTCATTCTCTTACATAATTGTGGTCTTACTATGCATTTATGATACTTCGAAGTACTTTAATAATTTTTCTTAAAAAGTTGGATTTTTGAAATAAGACAAATAAATTGAGACAGAGGGAGTATATGTTATCTGAGAATACATAATGGTAAAATGTCTATGACGAATGATGCATGACCGTTCTAGCATGATCCATGTTGCTTATTGCTTAATTTTTTTTCTTTTTTTAATACCTTAATGCATACCATGATAGTTATGTTAAACAAAAAAATTTGTATTCTAATCCCAAAGAAAAGTCCTCAAAGTTATCTTTATCATTTTCCTAATTTAGGTAAGGGGTTATTTATTTTGATTTGTTGGAAAACGGAAATTATAGTCATTATGCATTATAAATATCTTGTTTACTTACAGCATACAAATAGAGGAATATATATTGGTGATGTAAGCAAACCTAGGGAGGACAATTAAGGGTAGCTGATGATAAAAGTTATAGAAAATATGACACCAAATAAGTTGCTGTTAGGCATTGAGGATTAAAGTGGAGACAAAATAAGATGCTCTCTCCATGCTCACCTTTTCTTTTTCTTTTTCTTTTTTTCATTTTTTTTTTTAAAGTTAATTATTGCCTTAAAAGTATTGGTTTAAAAAATATTTTTACAATTTTTATATTTTTAATAAAAGTGATATTAAAATTTTTTCAAAAATACTTTATTAACAAATGTCTCAATGATACCTGTGGGGTCTAATAATCTGGCAACCCCGGTCCACCTTATATCCGGCCCAAGGCCCATGCTGAGGATGAAGAAACGTCCGAGGTGGAACGCTGATAGCCCAAGCTACCAGGAAGCATCACCGAGGACGATGTCGTCCTCGGCCAGCCGAGACCGTTGAAAGGGTAAGTAACGAGCCCCCAGGAGCAGCCTTCCTGAGCATCCAAAGAGAAAAAGCAAGTACAACGTGTCAGCTATGGAAGCATGGTGGAGGAGCAAGTCCAGGGTGAACTGTCACCTCCACATTAAATGCCCCCAACTAACGTCCTGGCTGCATTAATGAGGAGATGACCCTAAACAGTGTTGCCTTAGTTGCTGCAACCCACAGGAAGAATGGAAAGGCGGTTGATGGGACAAGCACTCAAGTAGCGGCCTGGTTGATCAACAAATGTAGGGCTAAGATCAATTGAGAGGGGGGTATATAATGTAAGGAATCCCTCTGGAAAGAAAACGGGAAATCTGAACTATAGGATACTATAGCAACCTGTATTCTCCTAGAAACCCTTGTAACCAATCACTAAAGAAGTAATAAGAACTGCAAGCTCCCGAAAGAAAGGCCAAGGAGCACCATTGCGCATTTTAACCCACGTTCATGCTATTCAATCCACATGCAACCACGCCTGGCCGTTGCACCCCTTACTAGGGCCTAGTTCTTGAACCCGTTCTCTACAAATTCATTGTACTGGGCTAGTTGGGCTTGAGTCCACTCTCTCAACAGTAGAAGTGCTCAAACCCAGTCCCTACAATTGGCGCCATCTGTGGGAAGAACTTGTGCGTTAGTAAGGGCAATGATCAAGCATGGTAGGATCAGACCCTCATCAAGCAGGCCCCCATCAGCTTGAACCGGTCAAGCCCCAGCACCAGGGTAACTTCGCCAACCCTGAGCGCGATCGAAACGAAGCGAATGGAAGATTCCGAGAGGGAAGTGTACACGCCACTCAAACCAGCAGCAGCTACTTGCGTGGAGACAGTCATGTGCCATAGAGACAAAACAACAACTGGGTCATACAACTAAAGAAGGTTGGGAGCCACGTGACCCAAGGGCAGAACGATGAGCAAGCCATGTAGTGAGAGATAGATGACTTGAAGAGGAGGCTGCGCCATGCACAACGAAGGCAACCTCAACCTAGCCCTGACCTGCCCTCTGACGATGAGAGCGACGATGATTACAGGCGGAGATCGAGAACTCCTCTAAGTGAGACCTTCTCTCATGAAGAAGAGCACTACCGGAAGCGCAAGCGTAAAAGCCCATCCCCTAGGGGCTTGGGGTACGATGCCATGAGCAGGACACTGGATCAGCTGTCCAAATCGCCTTTCACACGCCATATAGAAGGGGTTGCACTTCCTCAGCGGTTCCAGCAGCCAATCTTTTCCATCTATAACGGCAAAACGGACCCCGTGGAGCATGTGAGCCAGTTCAACCAGAGGATGGCTGTAACTCTAACAACGAGGCGTTGATGTGCAAGGTTTTCCCCTCTAGCTTGGGTCCAGTGGTGATGAGGTGGTTCAATGGCTTGAGGATGGATTCCATAAGTTCGTACAGACAGCTGACCCAGGCCCTTGGCTCCCGCTTCGTTACAAACAGCAAAGAGCCTCGGCCCTTGAGCGCACTACTGTCTCTGTCCATGCATGATGGAGAGACTCTAAAGGCCTACTCGGGCCGATATTGGGAGATATACAATGAGCTGGAGGTTAATTTTGACGATGTCACCATTAGCACCTTCAAAAACTGTCTCCCAACTGGACATGGCCTAAGGAAGTCCCTGACAGGCAAGCCTGCCACCAGTGTGCGCCAACTGATGGATCAGATTGACAAGTACAAACAGGTGGAGGAAGACCAGCTGCAGGGCAAAGGAAAAGAGAAGGCCATCCCTCAGGAGATGAGGCATTCCAGGCCGGACCGATACAACAGCACCCGCCCGAGGAGGGACTTTGCGGGGCAATCTGGAGCAGCCGACACACAGGCCGTCCACGCCGCATTCCGAGAGCCAATACACAGGGTGTTGGAGAAAATCGAGAACGAGCCATACTTTAGGTGGCCAAATAAGATGGTGGGGGAATCCACGAAGCGCAATCAGAACCTTTATTTCCAGTACCATAGGGACCACGGACATACCACAGAAAACTGCAGGAATCTCTGGAG
This sequence comes from Quercus ilex subsp. ballota, assembly GCA_032727855.1. Lineage (NCBI taxonomy): Eukaryota > Viridiplantae > Streptophyta > Magnoliopsida > Fagales > Fagaceae > Quercus > Quercus ilex. The sequence goes on along the minus strand of CM064913.1, from coordinate 18,543,605 downwards.
CTATCTGGACCAGCTGGTCCGAGAAGGAAGGCTGAAGCACCTTCTGCATCACCCCGGTGACCATCAAGGCTGGACCTATTAGGAGCCCCAGAGAGATAACGCCCTAAGGGCGCCCATAGGGACGATCAATGTAATCTTGGCTGCACTAGGAAGAACATGCACACGCCCTTCACGAGTGTTGTCCGTAGGCCAGCTGCCTGCCGAGGAGTCCCAGCCAGAGCCGAAAAGGGTCAGGAGAGATTTTCACCCAACTTTGAGCTTCTCAGAGGAAGACAAGATTGGGACCACCCAGCCCCATGATGACGCTCTGGTGATCACACTCAGAATTGGGGACTATGATGTGAGAAGAGTGATGGTGGATGGTGGCAGCGCGGCCGAGGTCATGTATCCAGACCTCTATAAGGGGCTGGGGCTAAAGCTGGAGGATTTGACGCCCTATAGCTCTCCCTTGATGAGATTTGATGGGAAACTCGTCATCCCAAAAGGCATGATCAGGCTGCCCATCTAGACCGGCCTGGAAGTGGTGGAGGTGAATTTTATAGTGGTGGACACCTACTCCCCCTACATGGCCATCGTAGGAAGGCCTTAGCTCCACACCTTAGGGGGCGTTGCCTCCGCCTTGCACCAGAAGGTGAAATTCCCATCAGGGGATCAGGTTCTTGAGATCTGTAGTTGTCAACCCACAACAAGGCAGTGCATGGTGGCTGCCATATCACATCGACTCGACGCACAGCCCTCGGCTACTGCTGAGGAAGGCTTATAGCAATCAAAGACCCCGATGGCGCCTCCTGATGCAGCTGCCAAGGAAGCAAAATGTGAGGATTGGAGAAGGTGGTAATTGGTGACGATCCGAAGAAGTTCTTTCAGGTCGGAGCTCGGCTGCCTCCCGAGGAACAGGAAGAGCTAATTGAGTTCCTTAGAAGCAATATTGATGTGTTTGCATGGGACGCCTGCGATGCCCCAGGGATCTATCCGTCCTTCATCTGTCACCGTCTCAATGTCAATCCGTCCATAGTTCCCAAGAAACAAACGCCTAGGCGCCCATCGAGGGAGCACGCTGATGTGATTAGGGAAGAGGTGAATAAACTTAAGCGTGCAGGGGCTATCAAAGAGGTCTTTTACCCTGAATGGTTAGCCAACACTGTGATGGTCAAGAAGAAAAGCAGAAAGTGGAGGGTCTGTGTGGACTTCACTGACTTAAATAAGGCATGTCCAAAAGACCCGTTCCCCATGCCTCGGATAGACCAGCTAGTGGATGCAACCACGGGCCATCCTCGGATGAGCTTCCTAGACGCCTTCCAAGGCTATCATCAAATACCACTAGCCCTGGAAGATCAGGAGAAGATAGCCTTTGTGACGCCCGTCGGGAACAAAAGGTAAAAGCTAGCTAAGGCAGCCTAGTTCTTCAACTTAAGCTTTTCTCCCCCTTGGGAGGCTATCCAGAGGTGTCCTCGGGGTCCTTAGAGCTTTGACCTAGAGGGACCGCCTGCAGAGGCATCACCATGAGAGCTGTCTTCTTGGTTGGAGGGGCAACTCTAGGAAGGTCTCCCTCAGTAGGAAGAGCCTGAGAGTCAGCAGCAGGGACTTGAGGGCCAACAGAGGGCTTCACCACGTCCGGGGGCACTTCCAAGTTACTGGTTTCCCCTTCCTCTGGCACCCTCTGATACTCAGCCTCCTCGGCAGGCCTATCAGTGGAAGTGGAGTCCTTGGCAACGTTGGCCTGGTCCTCATCTGCCGCTTCGGGTGTAGTGCCAGCTTCAGAAGTAGTAGAGGCAGCCTCTCGAATAGCAGGAGGGTAATACACTCTCTCGGCCCTCCTAAGGTCAGACGAGGCCTCAACTCCTGCTTGGTTGAGAGCCTCTTCCCAAGTCTGGGAGCAGTAGTGCCTGCACACCTGAGGGACTTGAGCCTTGAGGGCAGCCTCAGTCTTAGCCACTCCTTCGACAAAGGCCTTTTCCTTAACTTGCTCTTTAGAACTCTCGGCCTCTGTCCGCGCAGACTCAGCCTCTGCTTTGGCTCTCAAAGCCTCATCCCTGGCATGCTCGGCAACGCCTCTGGCCCCCACTGCCTCGGCCAACCTCTGCTTTAAGTCGGCGATGTGCTCCTTGGCAATTTGTAGTTGGCCCTCAGTGTCTTGAAGGCGCCTCGTCTGGTCGGCGGCCTGCTTTTGAGCGCCAGCCAAGCTTGACACCGTGCTATCTCTGGCCTTTGTCACCTCCTTTAGAGCCTCCCTCGCCTTCTTGAGGTCACCCTCGGATTTGCTAAGGACCCGCGTGGCATCCAGGCGGTTGTCATGCTCCTGCTTCAGGGCCCTGCCCTGTTTATTGGCCTCCTCTTCCAGCCTGTAAGTGGCCTGGACAACCTACAAATTTAAACAACCAAATGATAAGAATGGGAACCGAGGGGTAGAATCAGCAAACGCTCAAGCGGCGGATGGCTTACCATGCCCAAGTACCTCTTCATGCTGAGGATGACCTCCTGCCTCTTCAGGCCCTCCAATTGAGCCATATCGGCAGGAAGCAGTAGGGATCTCTCCAGCGCATCAGCCATATATGCGCCTTCACCCCCTTTGAAGTCCTTGAGGGAGGCATTATCCATTAAAGGCTCCCCACGGAGCATAGGGGCAGGGACCCATGCCTGGGCCTCGGATTGCACAGCCACATCTTTTCCTTGGCCCTGGTGCCTAGTTTTCTATTGCTTAAGAGGGCGCCAAGCCTGAGCATCCTCGGGGGGAGAGCGAGTCCTCTCAGCTCCTATGGGCCCTTTGCCCTTAGGGTCCTTCTTACTCTTGGGATCAGCAAGCTTGGGCCTCGGTGGCAAGCTTGGATGAGGCGGAGGAGGTGGAAGCTTAGACTAAGCAGAAGACGACCTAATCCGAGCCGACTGACACTTGGACGGCGAAGGAGGAAGCTTGGGTTGGGACTTCCCTAACTCGCCCCTCCCTAACTGACCCTCAAGCAGGTCAAATAGGGTAGTTTGGGGTTGCCTCTTGAAACCTATCTCGGCCTGGGGAAAAGTCCTCGCAGAGAAAAGGTCTGCCTCGGTCAAATTAGGGTCGCCCAGGTCACCAGAGGAATCCTCGGACCTGTGGACTTGGACAAATGCGCCAAATTCGTCCTCGAATGGTCCCGAATTAGCGAATTCTTCCTCTCCTCCTAGCTTTTCTCCCTCGGCTTCCGTAACTTGGGCAGAAGTAGAGGGTCCTACCAACGAGGTACCTTCAGGAAACGAAAACCCTTGCTCCACTACAGTTATCTCGCGAAGTCGGGGATCACCGGCTTTGATCACGTGCTTCGGAGCCGGAAATGACTTCTGGAGCGGCTTATAACCGAGGATCTTGTGGGCGGCTTTAACTTGGTTATCGGCCTCGTTCAGAAAGATCTCCGCCCTGAGAACAGCTTCCAAGTTCTCATTGTTGACCAGGTTAAAATGATGCTCGAAGGCGTGCGGATCTGCAGAAAGAAAAACAAACTCCTGTCATCAACCGAACAAAGCAGATTTACAACAAAAAAAAAGGGTGAAAAAGCTAGACCCTCCCCTACTCTGAGTACCCCACCTGGTGTCCCCTCCTCTGTCGGACAGTGAAGGCCATCGTGCCACTCCCCGGACACGATGAGAAATTCTTTGTTCAGACCCTTGCTGGACTCGGGTAGACACTGGATAAGCCGGACCTTATCGTCCCGCGTCTTCATGTAGTAAGGGTCTTCCCGAGTCCAGCAAGGAAGGCGATCATGATCGCCTTCCTTGAAGCCCCTCGTTACTGGCCCCATGGGGATCCTCATACCGCCTTCAAGGAAGGCAATCGTGGGAATGACGACCTCCCCCTCCTTCCTCCGAATGCGCCATTCCCCGTCCGCACAGTACATCAAACCCACGTTGCTGGGTATCCTATGATCGGCGATAAATTTCTCCATCTCCTCTTCAGACTCAACTAATTTCTTAAATCTACCCATCCCTAACAACGACTAAAAGACTCAAGAAAGGACTAAGGAAAGAAAGGAGTCAGAGAAAAAGTTTGAGCTAGAGAGAAGAAGACTTACAGAAATGAGGAAAAGCTCTTCGGGCAGACTTTTTGTGCTGAAAAAGGAATGGGTGTAGTTGGAGATTTGACCGAATTCAGTGAACGCGTGCGAGAACTCTTGAATGCCAAAGTAAAAAGGCCAATAAGTTCGAATGGGTATTTATATCCCCAACTAAAAGTAACCGTGTGAGTTTCCTCGCCCATAAAGCTGGAGAAAGCTCAGCCGTTGGATTAGCATCACACCGTCAAACGTGGGGAGCACAGAGCCGCCAGAATTAAATGAGGGCACGCTCCGTATACCGAAGCGCCAGGAACATGCCTTGGACAGGTGAAGAGACTCTGGCACTGACGAAGGACAAGACGTGACAAGCCATAACAAGGGCCTGAGGACATCAAAATCCTCCTCCCCGTCCGAGGAGTCGGATAGTGGGATTTCGAGGGGCTATTGTGGGGTCTAATAATCTGGCAACCCCGACCCACCTTATATCCGGCCTAAGGCCCATGCCGAGGATGAAGAAACGTCCGAGGTGGAACGCTGATAGCCCAAGCTGCCAGGAAGCATCGCCGATGACAATGTCGTCCTCGTCCAGCCGAGACCGTTGAAAGGGTAAGTAATGAGCCCCCAAGAGTAGCCTTCCTGAGCATCCAAAGTGAAAGAGCAAGTACAACGTGTCAGCTATGGAAGCACGGTGGAGGAGCAAGTCCAGAGTGAACTGTCACCTCCACATGAAATGCCCCCAACTAACGTCCTGGCCTCATTAATGAGGAGATGACCCCTGAACAGTGCTGCCTTGATTGTTGCAACCCACAGGAAGAATGGGAAGGCGGCTGATGGGACAAGCACTCAAGTAGCAGCCTGGTTGATCAACAAATGTAGGGCTAAGATCAATTGAGAGGGGGGTATATAATGTAAGGAATCCCTCTGGAAAGAAAACATGAAATTTGAACTATAGGATACTATAGCAACCTGTATTCTCCCAGAAACCCTTGTAACCAATCACTAAAGAAGTAATAAGAACTGCAAGCTCCTGAGAGAAAGGCCAAGGAGCACCATTGTGCATTTTAACCCACGTTCATGCTATTCAATCCACATGCAACCACGCCTGGCCGTTGCACCCCTCACTAGGGCCTAGTTCTTGAACCCGCTCTCTACAAATTCATTGTACTGGGCTAGCTGGGCTTGAGTCCACTCTCTCAACAGTAGAAGTGCTCAAACCCAGTCCCTACAATACCTTTAAACAAATTTTTTTAATGATAATTCGATAGTTATAAATTTATAATGGGGAGGGAAGATTTGAATATTGGATGTCTTAAAAACACCCATAAAATACCAATTAGTTGAGATACAAAACTCTTAATCTCTATATTTTTTTTGTTTATTCATGGACTAATTACGAGATATGGCCATTGAGAAATAAAATAATTTTCATCAATGAATTTGAAATTTCATATTTTTTAAAAGAGTCTAAATTTGATAAGGATAAGATGTAACTCCATCCAATAACAGATTGTTACATTAGTTTTTTACTTAAAACTCAATATATTATACCAAATCTAATAAAATCTCAATAAACTCATAGTTGAGTTATATTTTCAAATGGGTATTAGAATAGATTAGGTGTGAAATTGTGTTTATTCTTTAATATATGATAAGATGATGTAGTATGTTGAGATTGGAGGGTGTAAAATTTGAGTTTTACACCATATCTTTATAGAATTTTATATATGATCATCCATCATTTGGTGTATCTATCTATATCCTAAGAACCAGATCGAGATATTGATAAATATGGCCATGATTTCTAGGCCAAAATTTTAATATATAATAATATATATTTTTAAAATAAATTAGTCTTATCACATGCGCTCCACATGTGCAATGATGCTCTTTTTTTATATATATATTTTTTGAGTTTAATGTAATTTTTCAATTTGAATTTATCAGTTATTAGTAATTTTACACAAAAATGGATTTTTAAGAAATTAAAATTTAGGATTTGAAGTAGAGTAAATTATTGGGTTTAGTGTGTGCTGCTTTTAGGAAAAAATTATCAAACGTGCGTGAAATATATTTAAATAGAGAGTGTGGGGCCTGAGAACTTGGCAACCCCGGTCCACTTTATATCCAGCCCAAGGCCCATGCCGAGGAGGAAGAAACGTCCGAGGATGATGTGTGAAGGTCTAAATTACCAGGAACCCTGCCGAGGATGACCCTGTCCTCGGCCAACCGAGACCGACACGTCAGCCATAGCAGCAAGGTGGAGGAACAAGTTCAGGATAAGCTGTCACCTTCACATTAAGTGCGCTCACCTAACCCCCCGGCCGCATTAATGGAGACGTGACCTCTGGACAAGACTGCCTTGGTTGCTGCAACTCACAGGAGTGCTGGTAAAGTGGCTGATGGGACGGGCGATCAGAAGAGGGAGGCGTGGATGATCAACAAGTGGAAGAAAGAGGTTGTGAAGAAAAGGACTATATAAGGGGAAGAAACAGATGAGGAGGGGGAGGATTCCTTGGGGGAGAGAGATCACTGTCAAGCTCCTCAGACTAGTGCCGAGGACGGAATTTGGGGGATAATCTTGGTCCGCACTCCTTCGACGGTGGCGAACGCTACATTGGGCACTGTTCGCTTACTAGGGCCTAGTTCTTGAACTCGCTCTCTACAAATTCATTGTACTGGGCTAGCTGGGCTTGAGTCCACTCTCTCAACAGTAGAAGTGCTCAAACCCAGTCCCTACAATTGGCGCCGTCTGTGGGGAGAACTAGTGCGTTAGCAAGCGCAACAGTCAATGATTCCCACGTTGAAGGCTCGCACAAGGTTAGGCAGTTTTTGGTCACTGCCGGCGACACCGATCCCGAATCCCATCAAAAAAGAAAAAGCGAAAGAGAAACAACAAACAACAAACAACGACGCGTTTACACAAGAAACAATCATTGCAGAAAAGTAGAAGATTCAAAGAAAAGGAAAAGGGAATGAACATTGCAGCATTTTATTAAACAAAAATAAATACATGATACAAACAGAGGCTCAGACAGGCTTGTTTTATAGCTAACTCTACAAACAGAGGCCCAGACGGACTTGTTCAAAAGCTAACTCTAAAAGAAAGGGGGCTGAGGCAGGCTTGCTTTAAGGCTACCAACAACCCCTGGGCCAGTATGGATGGTACCGACGAGAAGAGAGGAGCAGATGCAAAAACGCCTGATGGCCCCGCCCCATGATGTTTCCTTGGTGCTCCTCTGGCCTCATGATGATTGAACATTGGAGGCGGCAACACCCGGGCACCGAACATGACGTAATCTTACGAGCTTCCATCGGCAGGTAAGCTGGGAGCGAGTCACCACTAGCTTGAAGGGCAGGCATGGACGCGCACCGGAGAGAAGCGTTATGTACTTCATGGACCTCCTTCCTAATCGCCAGGCACGATACCACCAGGATGACGCCCAAGCCTTGCCACGCTGGAAGTCTGACGCGAACTACAACGACAACGGCCCTCGATCGAGGGAGGAGGACCTTTGGCTTGCTTGCCCCCGCCCTCATCCAGAGCCATCCCATTCTGCCAAGCTCTGGTCACAATCCTGGCAAGGTTATTGAAGGGGCTTAGAGGGTGGGAGAATCATGTTTCCTATTTAACTAGAGGGTTCGTGAAGTGTGGAAGGACGATTCCCCCAGAAAACCTTATATGGAGGGCGAAGGTCGGTGGGAATTGGTCCACCCAGAATTCGAAAGAAGAATTATCAGCGACATTAATCCTGACCGAATTCCAAAGAAGCCATCAACCGCTGGATTTGCATTAATCCACGAGACTATTAATGAGGGCGCGCCTCGCACACCAAAGAGTCAAGCGCAGAACGCGAACAGTCAGAAGACGCCTCGTGATCGTAAAGGTCAGAAAATTGGAGCGGAGGAGGGGCTACCGCCACACGTGAGGATAGAAATCCGAGCCACCCTTGTCCACGGCAGCGTGGGGCCAAGGGTCCAGTCTGAGGAATAGCCCATTTTCGGTGAAGCAAGGCCAAAGCCATCATCACGCTAAAAGCAAACCTCCCAACGCTGAGGACGAATTCCTTCACTCCAAGTAGAAGAACACTTGGGTACTAGACTGAACCAAGGTCTTCCGTGGTCCTCAGACTCAAACCTTCGGTGAAACTAGTTACTTACAGAAGAACCCCTGGGTACTAGACTGAACCAAGGTCTTCTGTGGTCCTCGGACTCAAACCTTCGGTGAAACTAGTTACTTACAGAAGAACACCTGGGTACTAGACTGAACCAAGGTCTTCCGTGGTCCTCGAACTCAAACCTTTGGTGAAACTAGTTACTTACAAAAGAACACCTGGGTACTAGACTGAACCAAGGTCTTCCGTGGTCCTCGGACTCAAACCTTCGGTGAAACTAGTTACTTACAGAAGAACACCTGGGTACTAGACTGGACTAAGGTCTTCCGTGGTCCTTGGACTTAAACCTTCGGTGAAACTGGTTACTTACAAAAGAACACCTGGGTACTAGACTGAACCAAGGTCTTCCGTGGTCCACAGACTCAAACCTATGGGGAAACTAGCTACTTACAGAAGAACATAAGCATTAGACAGAACCAAGGCCTTGCATGGTCCTTAGACTCAAGCCTATGGGAAAACTAACCACTCAAATATACCTGAGTACTAGACTGAACCAAGGTCTTGCATGATCCACGGACTCAAACCTATGGGGAAACTAGCTACTTACAGAAGAACATAAGCGTTAGACAGAACCAAGGCCTTGCATGGTCCTCGGACTCAAGCTTATGGGAAAACTAACCACTCAAATATACTTGGGTACTAGACTGAACCAAGGTCTTGCATGGTCCACGGACTCAAACCTATGGGAAAACTAGCTACTTATAGAAGAACATAAGCATTAGACAGAACCAAGGCCTTGCATGGTCCTCGGACTTAAGCCTATGGGGAAACTAACCACTGTAAGGAGAACCTGGGTGCTAGACTGAACCAAGGTCTTGCATGGTCCTCGAACTCAAACCTTCGGTGAAACTAGTTACTTACAGAAGAACCCCTGAGTGCTAGACTGAACCAAGGTTTTGCATAGTCCTCGAACTCAAACCTTCGGTGAAACTAGTTACTTACAGAAGAACCCCTGAGTGCTAGACTGAACTAAGGTCTTGCATGGTCTTCGGACTCAAACCTTCGGTGAAACTATTTACTTACAGAAGAACCCCTGAGTGCTAGACTGAACCAAGGTCTTGCATGGTCCTCGAACTCAAACCTTCGGTGAAACTAGTTACTTACAGAACAACCCCTGAGTGCTAGACTGAACCAAGGTCTTGCATGGTCCTCGGACTCAAACCTTCGGTGAAACTAGTTACTTATAGAAGAGCAAAAGCGTTAGACAAAACCAAGGCATTGCATGATCCTCAGACTCAAACCTATAGGGAAACTAACCACTTCAAGACAAACCTGAGTACTAGACTGAACCAAGGTCTTGCATGGTCTACAGACTCAAACCTATGGGGAAACTAGCTACTTACAGGGAATCTAAGTGTTAGACAGAACCGAGGTGTTGTATGGTCCTCAGACTTAAACTTGTGGGGAAACCAATTGCTTCACAAGGCTAAGCCCTAGACAGAACCAAGGTATTGAGCAAAGCATTAAAGTACGACAAGTGAAAGGAAGTATCATTCGAAGAACTAAAAACATACGATTGAATATATTACACAAAAAATAGTTTCGTTACAATGTCACCAAGACAAAAAGCAAAATAAATGAAAAAGAAAGCAAGATCAGAGTGGTCCAAGCCGTCAAAACAGGACGACCCGATGGGGAGGCCTACTTCCCTAACTCGATAGACAGCTTATCCTAAGGAGTCTGTCGGAGGGTTTCAACTGGTGCCTCAGGACCCTGGCTCAGAGGGGCTACTTCGGAGGACCCTTCTTTAGCAGGAGGGATCTGAGGGACAACAAGTGTGGCTTGGGAGTTAACAGGAGGCTTTACCACATCCTAGGGTGCTTCTTGGCTACCAGTTCCTGCCCGCTCCAATGCTCCATGGCGCTCAGCCTCCTCAGCAGGCTTATCAGTTGAAATTGAGTCCACGGCAGCACTGGCCTGGCCTTCATCTGTCGCTTGTAAGGCGGAGCCCGCCTTAGGAGCGACGGAGACAGCCTCACGAATTGTGGGGGGATAATACACTCTCTCGAACCTCCTAAGCTCGGATAAGGCCTCGGCCCCCGCCTGGTTGAGGGCCTCACTCCAAGTCTGGGAGCAGTAGCGCCTGCATACTTCAGGGATTCGAGCCTTAAGAGCAACCTCGGTCTTAGCTACCCCTTAGCAAAGGCCTCCTCCTCCGCTTGTTCTATGGAGGGCTTAGCATCTGTTCTCGCAAACATGGCTTCATTTTTTGCCCTCAAGGCCTCGTCCCTGGCATACTCGGCAACGCCTCTCGCCCCCACTGCTTCAGCCAACTTCTGCTTTAGGTCAGCAATATGCTCTTTGGCAACCTGCAGCTGACCTTCGACATCCCGCAAGCGCCCTGCCTGGTCCTCGGCCTGTTTCATAGCGCCGGCTAGGTCAGATACAGCGCTATCTCTGGCCCTCGTCATCTCCTCCAAATTCTCGATTGCCTTCTTGAGATCCATCTCAGATTTCTTGAGGGTACTCGTGGCATTCAAGTACTTGTCGTGCTCTTGACTCAGAGCTTTACTCTGGCTGTCGGCCTCCTCGTCCAGCCTAAAAGTGGCCTGGATAGCTTGCCAACCAAAACAAATACACCGTAAGTTAGGGACTATGCAATAAAATCCAAATGAAGGAACAAGTATAAGAAGTCTTACCATGCCCAGGTACCTCTTAAGGTTACGGGTAACTTCTTGCCTCCTCATGCCCCCCAGCTCAGCCATGTCGACGGGGAGAAGGAGGGACCTCTCTAGGGCATCGGCTACGTAAGCCCCCTCACCCCCTCGGAAGTCCTCGAAAGTGGCGTCGTCCATCAAAGGCTTCTCGTGGAGCATGGCAGCGACCTCTTTCCCCTTACCCTGACCACCAATCCTCAGCTGCTTGGAAGGCTAGTGGGCTTCATCTTCCTCTTGGGAGGAACGAGACCTCCCCCCGTCCACTGGGTCTTTACCCTTGGAAGACCTCTTCCTCTTCAGATCGGTGGACTCGGGCCGAGGGTCCGAGCTTGACAGAGTGGAGGATGACCTGGTCTGTGCAAGCAAAGGCTTAGGTGGGGGAGGAGGAAGCTCGGGTGCAGGTGGAGGAGGCTTGGGCTATGACTCCCTCGGCGTGTCCTTCCCTGGCTTGCCCTTAAGTAGGTTAAACAGGCTGGTTTGGGGTTGTCTCTTAAAACCCATTTCGGCCTGAATACCAACCGTTGGAGACAGAAGATCGGCTTCAGAAAAATGGGGATCCCCCAAGTCACCAGAGGGATCCTCGGACAAATGGGCTTGGTCGAACGCCCCAAATTCATCCTCGGACAAACCCAGATCGACTACTTTTCCCTCTTTTTCCAAACTCTCTCCCTCAGCCTCCGCGGCTTGATGGGATGAGGAAGAACCTGCCAACGGGACGCCCTCTGGAATGGAAGATCCCTCAGAAAATGAGAACCCGTGCTCCACCACAGTTATTTGTCTAAGCCGAGGATCACGAGCCCTGATCACGTACTTCGGGGCCGAGAACGACTTCTGGGTCGAATCGTACCCGAGGATCTTGTGAGCAGCCCTAACTTGATCGTCGCCCTCGTTCACGAAAATCTCCACCCTGAGAACGGATTGCAAGTCTTCCTTGTTGACTAAATGGAAACGCCGTTCAAAGTCGTGTGGATCTGTAGAAAGAAAAACAAACTCCTGTCATCAACCGAACAAAGCAGATTTACGAAAAAAAAAAAAAAAAGAGGCTAGACCCTCTCCTACTTCGAGTACCCTACCTAGCTCTCCCTCTACTGTTGGGCAATGGAGACCGTCGTGCCATTTCCCTGACACAATGAGAAAATCCTGATTTAACCCTTTACTGGACTCGGGGAGGCACTGGATAAGCCGAACCCTATCGTCCCTCGTCTTCATGTAGTACGACTTACCCTTCAGGTGTTAGAGGTTATAGCACCAGTTTACATCATGGTGGGTTAGCCTCAACCCCATCTTCTCATTCAAGGCGTCTACGCAACCTAGTATCCTAAACACATTGACGGCGCACTGGGTGGGAGTCAACCGAAAATGCCTGAGGTAATCGCTCGTCACCGGCCCCATAGGGATTCTCATGCCACCCTCTAAGAAGGCGATTATGGGAACCATAACTTCGCCCTCTTTCCTCCTAATATACCAATCCCCTTCCTCGCAATACCTCAAGCCCACGTTGCTGGGTATCTTATAATCGGCGATGAACTTTTTCACCGCCTCTTCAGACTCCACTAACTTCTTAAATCTACCCATCCCTAACAACGACTAAAAGGCTCGAGAAAGAGCGAAGGAAAGAAAGGAATCAGAGAAGAAATTTGTGCTACAGAGAGAAGAAAGCTTACAGAAATGAGGAAAAGCTCCTCGGACAGACTCTTTATGCTGGAAAGGGACACTGGTTGGGTTGGAATTTCGACCGGATTCAGAGCATGTGCGCCAGAGTTCTTGAATGAAAAAATAAAGAGGCCAATCGGTTCAAATGAGTATTTATATCCTCAATTAAAGATAACCAGACGGAGTTTCCCGCCCGTAAAGGTAGGAAACCCCCACCGACTGATTACCATCACATCGTTGAACGTGGGGAGTATGAAGTCGCCAGAATTTAATGCAGGTGCACACCATATATCGAGGCGCCAGAAACGAGCATTGGTCAGGCGAAAAGACTCCAACGCTGACATAGGCCAAGGTTGGGTGAGTCACGACAAAGGCCCGAGGATATCAAAATCCTCCTCCCCGTCCGAGGATGCGGATAGCAGGATTTTGAGGGGCTATTGTGGAGCCTGAGAACTTGGCAACCCCGGTCCACTTTATATCCGGCCCAAGGCCCATGCCGAGGAGGAAGAAACGTCTGAGGATGATGTGTGAAGGTCTAAATTACCAGGAACCCTGCCGAGGACGACCCTGTCCTCAGCAAACCGAGACCGACATGTCAGCCATAGTAGCAAGGTGGAGGAACAAGTTCAGGATAAGCTGTCACCTCCACATTAAGTGCACTCACCTAACCCCCCGGCCGCATTAATGGAGACGTGACCTCTAGACAAGACTGCCTTGGTTGCTACAACTCACAGGAGTGCTGGTAAAGTGGCTGATGGGACGGGCGGTCAGAAGAGGGAGGCGTGGATGATCAACAAGTGGAAGAAAGAGGTTGTGAAGAAAAGGACTATATAAGGGGAAGAAACAGATGAGGAGGGGAAGGATTCCTTGGGGGAGAGAGACCACTGTCAAGCTCCTCGGACCAGTGCCGAGGACGGACTTTGGGGGATAATCTTGGTCCGCCCTCCTTCGACGGTGGCGAACGTTACATTGGGCGATGTCCGCTTGCTAAGGCCTAGTTCTTGAACCCGCTCTCTACAAATTCATTGTACTGGGCTAGTTGGGCTTGAGTCCACTCTCTCAATAGTAGAAGTGCTGAAACTCAGTCCCTACAAAGAGCATGCTAATTTTTAGAAAAAAAGTTTCTCTAGTAATTTTTTTGAACTTTTTTTTGAATTACAATATTAACCCTATTTTTTATTTTTTAAGAATAAGGATTATCTAATCAACTTAGGGGCATTTTTGACATTTTATTAAACTTTCTGAATTCTCTTAATATATAGAGATGAAAATCAAGCCTTTGGAGTCAAATGTTAGTTTGTAACTAAAAGAAAATTATATAAATTGACTAAAAAAGATCACTGGTACAAAATTCTCAAGCAACAATTTTATATATGATCATCCATCATTTGGTGTATCAATCCATCACTTGATGCATGATGCATCTACACATTAATTGTTATAGTCATAATTCATGAACATTGACATTTACATAAGATGTGTCTTTTGTTTTTCGTAATAATTTGATAGTTACAACAAATGAATGATAATTTGAACTCTATATGTTTTAATCTAATGCGCTAAAATAATATCAACTAATTGAACTATAAAACTTGTCTTCTAACACATTTTGTCAATACTTTTATTTATCGTAAAGGGTTGGACAATATATTAGCGATAAGATGCATTTGGGAGTCATTACTTTAAAATTTATGTACGTTTTTAGACCTCTTAAACACTAACAGATTTACCTAGTTATTTAGCCAAGTGATTAACTTAGGTAAATTATTCAGTTCTAGGTTAACACAAGTAAATCATATTATTGAACAGTGCAGAAAATAAATAACACAACGATATGATAACTCAGGAAAACCAAACCGGTAAAAAACTTGGTGAGGATTTAACCTAACTATCCTCAAGGTAAAACAGATCCACTATGAAAGAATTAAAGTTTACACAATAGCGACTTAGACTACTAACATCTTATTGCTACCTCGAGTAGGAAACTTACTACCACGACCACGTGACAGCTCGAGTCCATGGACTACTTTTTCTTGGATTCACAGCATCCACAAGTACTCCCACTTGTGTTTTCTTTAAGCTCTTTATGCAGCAACTGAAACGATCACCAGCTCTCAACATCAATCTTGAGATTGGAAACTCTAAGTATTCATGAAGGCAAATACCTTTAGATCTCACAAGAGATTCATACACACAGCATAAACAACAACTGTAAAACGTGGCTAGGGTTTTTCCTTTCATACTTAAGGCAAAACATAAAACCCTACACGTCATACGAGCTTGAGTTGAGTTGGAAAAATCTACAGAAAAACAAACTGCACGAGTTTCGATCGATTGAGTCTAATTTTCGATCGATCGAGCTTTGCAGATTTACACAATAAATTTTGCAGTACACTCGATTCCAACTTCACACATAAATACACTTTGAGCAGCCTAATTCTAGACTAAACGTTTTGATCATAGTTTACCAACATTACACATTGAAGTTCTAATATATTTAGATCCTAAATCTTTAGAACCTAACAATTTATGCCCACGTCAAAAATTTAAAATGTTCTAAATTAATGTGACGCATACCCAAAATATCAAACCATATTGGCTAGGAGTAGTTGCCTTAGAAATTTCGAAGGCAATGTCCTATGCCAAAAACCAAAAACCCTTAAATCAAGCAGATGCAAACCAAGATTCATTTCAAGGTGTAACCGCAAAACACTTTCCTCTTGAAAGCAACCCTCCAGGTTTTCAAACAGATAAACCGTCTTAATCAGTTAATCCCGCGTGGTATGTAATATATTTTTATGGGTAGTGTGCTACGCGGTAGACACAATATTTTCATTTCAAGTCCACCACTTTCTTTTTTAGAGTGAATTTAAGCCTAATACTGATATCATTATTTTATTTAGTATATTAACAGTTTATACGAGTCTTGTTGAAAAATGTTGTGCCGGTAGCTTTATGCTATATTTTTATATATATAGTTAGTTTGCTTTCCTCAATGTGAGCTCGCTTGCCTCTTTCTTTGTTGTATCCTTATTTTTACACAAGGAATTTTTTTTTTTTCGCGTGCAACACTGTTTCCCATCTTTAATTAAGGGGTTCACTTCAATCTCACTTAAAATTTAAAATCGACAAAAATGTCTCTTAAAGTATTGGAAATTCGAAAGATACTATCTGCCGTTATTAAATTCCATTAACAATTGTTTCTTAAAAAAAAAAAAAAAATCCATTAACAGTTGTGCAGATGAGCTAATGATAGTGGGTTCGTTGTTCACATCTTGTGGTCCTTTGAGGAACAGTCTTAGTTTTCTATTTATTTCTGTTTGCTACCGTTATATATATATATATATATATATATATATATATATATCCCAATTTGATGTTAAAACATATTACAATATCAAAACAACTTAGAGCACGTTTGGTACGCTGTAACGATTATTACAAGGGAATAAGAACAAATATTACAAGGAATACATTAAGTTGGAATGTAATAAATATTATTATTCATTAGTTTGGTGACCATTTAGGAATAGAATCCTGAATATGCATCCACAATTTAGTAGAGTATAAAAAGAATGTGTAATTAAATAATTTTTAAGTTAAATTTCCTAAAATACACTTATTTTAGGGTGTTCAAAATAGAGCTAATAATTAACAACAAGGAAAATTTATTTTCTTTCCTTTTGAATATACGGCAACTAATGGCTTTTTAGGAAATTTTTTTAAAAAGTTATTATATAAAGTGAAGGAATAGATATTCAGTACTTTTGATAAGGAATAGTTATTCTTCATTTTGAAGAATAGCTATTCATAAGGAATAACTATTCATTGTAATAAAAACATAACCAAACAACTGAATAGTTATGCCATAGGAATATCAATTATATTACAGTGTCTATTACAGTCTACCAAATATGCCCTTAGTATATTTTATGTAGCCGGCAACGACAGAAATGCAACGGAGTAAAAAATTACGTATGAAAACTCAAAACAAGTGTGCCCTGAACTCAAACACAATGTCAACATCTATGGACTATGATACTTTGATGATTACATGATATGCAAAATCCAATGGCAACATCTATGATAGCTTAATTTAATATGTTTATGAATATCTATTCATTGGGAAAAAATATATGCCAAAGCTGAAAAAACTTTTATTTGTTTATAAATAAAAACAAAAAAACAATTACTTTTATAAGTTAACCAACCTTAAAAAAAAAACTAAATATAAAGAAATTGAATGGTTGGTAAAGCTTATTTTGGCTTCAAATTATGTTCGACCAGTTATTAAGTTATTGCTTCGTATGAGAGAATCTATGATTTTTTTTTCCCTTCCTAACAATTGGTTTTTCAGACGCCATCGTTCAAGTTTGTTTAAATTGGCTATATTGAATAATATAGTTTCCTTTACATAATTTTCATTATATTGGATGATAGTAGGAGGTAAGACAGAGAGGGTGGGTCCTTTCATTTCACAAATATAATAGGAGATCCTTTTAAAGAGGGAGAAAATGACCTATTTTAAAAAGTCTATAATTATTTTATCAAACTTGTTAGAGTTATCCAAACACAAAAAGTCCGAGTCCGTTATAATCAGTACAGATTAGTGGCTGTTCCAAACTTTTTTTTTTTCTTTTTTCAAAGGAAGCCAAACTTATATATTGATATGAAAAAATTTAGAATCTATGGATTTGGAGCTGTGTGTAGTCACTTAGATTTGGGGTTAAGTTTATTGTAAAACTTCCATTCTAACTAACGGATTATGTTTTCTTGGGGTTAGAGGATAAATCCTCAATGAGTTTTTTCAAGTGGTAGTTGCCATTTATTTTCACGTCGTAACAATATTGCCTTGTTTTTTTTTTTCGAACCAAAATCTCTGACTGACTTAAAGGCACCACCTCGAAGATTTGAATACACCAATATTGCAGCAACACCATAGAAAATACGTTCTATTGTACTCAAAGGATTGGCATGATGGAGGCTAATATTTTCTCTCTGAATGCCTCTGAGTTTATGCCTCTACTAATGCTAGAAAGTCGTGCAAAATAAGGCTTTATATGGTATACTTCAATAGGGTTTTGAAAAAAAGCATCAACTTTAAAATTTAATACGTGTCACCAATTTTGCGATTTTTGACCGATCAAGAGTCGATTGAATGACTGTCAAAATCTTTCGTTTGATCAATCAAGAGTTGATCAAATGCCTGTCACATTCTTAAAACTTGATAGATCGAGCCTTGATCAAGTGACAATTGAAAGGGTCGGGAGTGAACTTTGTTAACTTTGATAGAGTTACTTGTGATTCAGGGGTTGTCTTGTTGGGGGAGAGATATATAGTTTTGATATAAAGTTGCTTTGTGCTATTTTTGCTAAGGGGAGTAACCAAGGCTGGTTGAACAATAGATGCAATTGATGTAATTGCCTAAAGCCCCCAAATAAAAACGGCCCCTACTTGTAAAAAAAAAAATATATATATATATATATATATAATATTTATCTATATATTTTAATTACAAAAAAAAAAATTAAGTACTTTTATTGGTCAATAAAATGCATTAAAAATGTCACATTGTATCTTAAAATGTAAAATACTACATAATAGTAGTTCACACAACTTGATAGGACAAGACTGCACAGTGCTATGTGCACTATGCAGTCTTGTCCAAAAACCCCAACACATCACAAGGCCTAAGCTAATTTGGCCCCCACACGGCCCCACACTAATTAATAAGTTATCACATTTTTTTTAATGCAAACTCTTACTTTATCAATTATTATAAATTATCACACCAATTAATAATTTGATATATATTATATCAACTCATTTGTATTATAGTGATACTAATTTATTTAACTATTTAATAAATTAGTTTTTATTTGTACAGTTTAGACTTTAAAGTTTTTTAAAAAGTCCACTTAAAATTTTCGCCTAAGGCCCCCAAAATTGTGGAGCCGCCCGGGGAGTGACAGAATATTTGTTTTATGTTTATGTAAAATTTAGTTTACATGACCTTCACTTTTGATATTATGATTAAGCTTATTGAAAATATTTAGTTGATATCAACTTTTTTTTTTTTTTTTTTTTGGCATATGCTTTGTATTTATTTAATATCTTCTAGCTATGTAATCCAAGATTATTGTAAGCTATTGAACTGTTAGTTGTGTCATTACCTGTTTTGTTTTCCACATGATAGCTTAATGTGGCTGTTCATGCCTTCAAGAAAGACAAAATTCTTCTATATGTTGTTGAGTATAGTTAGTTATAGTAAGTCTAATTTTATCTATGGTTTTTCAAGATTGTCTATACTAAATGAGTATGTAATTGGGTTTGCGTATATATTTTAGTTTTGTCATGAAATTACCAAAGGGAAGATCGTTAGGTTTTAAATTTCCATGACAATATATATGACACTTATTGAGTTTGTAAATATCATTGATCAATATTCCTAACCAGGGGATCATTGATCTGTCTATATTTACAGTATTGAAGCCCCTTTTTCCTTTTTCTTCTTCTCTCCCCCCTATTGTTTTAGGGATTGACCCACTGGCAGGACCCTTCTTTTAATAATAGACTACTACGAAATCATCAACTTGACCAACAGATTTCTTAAGTACACAAGTTCATGAATGGGACTAAACTAATTGAAGCGTGCATCTAGTTTATTGATACGGTAAAAAATATCCCATATAAATGCATTTGTTAATTATATTTTTAAACTAAAAAATGTGACATATTAATTTTTCTTAAGATTGTTTTTATACTCCAAGTTTATTTTTTCTTATTACAAATTTCTTCTGGTCAAATGAAATTTTAGTTTTGTTATTATCTATGTATGGTGGGTTTCAATTAGTCCAACTAATAAAGTTTCTTATCGTTGAATAAGAAATTTATAGTTTAAACTATACATACACAAAAAATCAATTAATATCTTGAAGTAAAAATTCTATCACATCTATTAAAAAAAAAAAAATCATGCATGGACACCCTAACCTTTAAAAAAAGAAAAAGAAAGGTTATACACGCATGGTCATAAAATCACCAGCCCACTCTCAATTTTAACCATTATTACTTTTCTTTATTCCTCAAAAGGTATAATCACGTGTCAAGGGATTTGCAGTTCAACTATTATTAAGCATTGGTAGCAGTGAAGGCCTTCGAAATTGGAGTTCCATCTGTTGTTCTTGAAAGTGATTAGGAGATTATCATCAACTCATTGAAAGATGCAAAAAATTCTCTAGCTCCCTACGAATACTTGATTTTTGAAGTAAAGTAGCAAAATCCTTTGATAATTTTAGCTTCTCGAACATGTATCGTGAAGGTAATTATATAATTCATAATCTTAATAGATATGCTAAACATATCACAAATTTTCCTATATGAATAAAGGTATTCCTCCACACCTCAATGTTGTAATTCTAGTTGATTTGGCTTATGTGGTATCTAAATTGTACACAACTATGTCACACAAAATGAGTATAATTGACCAATTTGAAGATAAACTGCCATCCAAGGACAGCGAATGTTGAAGAGCCAGCCGTTAATTCGTGCAGACAATCACAAGCAAGTCGTATAAGTAATACTAGTACTGCTGGCCAGCCGCAATGCTGTACTTAAGAAGGTTAGACCTGAACTACAGTTGACTTAATTGAAGCATGCGTATTACGCATGGCCAATCTAGCCTCTAATTTCAGATTCAATTTTCAAATAATATAATTAAGGAAATCATTTTAAGTTTTCAAACTCTCTATTTTCTTATTCTTTTTTTCAACCAGATATGTGATTTGCACAGCCAATGAATTGGTCAAAAATTGAAAGTTTTATCCACTCACTAAATTATTATAGTAATGGTGCAATTGGTCACTTATTATTATTATTATTTTATTATTATTTTGGGATAATATTGGGTTCCGCTATTCTCTCATCTCCATCATAGATTCGTGATTATGTTATACGATACAGCAATGAATTATTTTAATATCCAAATAAAATGGCAATAATGCGGTAATAATACCACATGCTACAAGCAAACACGTTGACAACACGTATTGTAGATCATTTTATTTGGGAAAATAAAAAACCCAACTTTGGCAATGAGTATCAATAGTAATTTAGTGTTGACAATTCTTAATTTTTTTTTTTAAAAAATGATACCACACTTGCTTTTTTTTTAATAATTTGATGTAATAATGGGCGATGCCAGACTCTAACCATGGTTTTTCTAATAAAAAAGAGCATACTATGCTGCCTGAATAATGACACCAATAACCAAACTTGCTAGAGATATAAGGGAATAAGCATGACCCTCACAATCTGATCAATGCAGCCATGAGTGATGTGTTTGAATTCAATTAAAAATTTAAATGTACTTAAAAATTGTAGCTACCTTTTGTCCTAAGTTTTGGCTTGTAACTTTGACATACAAAGTACAAACATCAGTACATTGATCTGATTAATTTTATTTCATTGAAAAGAAATCTGATTAATTTTCCATTTTATATTCCCACGTCATCCAAACTGATTGATGGCAACCCTTATATTTTGACAAGAAGAAAGGCGCATGTTGTGTAAGATTCACTAAATTATAACCAATCTTTCTTTTGAAGGACCACCAGAAACCAGTTCTTGTTATTATTATATTCAAATGCTACATTGTGTCTTAAATTAAATGTTCCTCTCCAGCAAGGCTCTGAAAATTCAACAATTTGACTAAGAAAGGCCATTATTTTATTTCGTAGATAGGATGATTTTGGGGAGAAAATTGGCCTTTGCCTCTTTCGCGCAAAAAATTCAGCATTTTGCCTTTTTTTCTAAACTAATTAGAAAAATATCCTTATTTTGAAACTCAATTTTCTCAAAATCGAATTTCGACGTCACTATAGGTATGGAGTGATCAAATTTAAAAAAAAAAAAAGAAAAAAAAAAAAAGACTTGCGTGGAACTCGAGTTCAAAAACGCTATTATAGGGTCCTTAAAATGCTACTATAGAGCTCCTTAAAATGACACTATAGGGCTCTAGAATTATTTTTTTATTTTTTTTTTTAATTTTCAGTTTGTTATAACTCGATTGTCCAAAAATCGAGTTTAAAAACAGGGGCATTTTCCTAATTAGTTTGGGAAAGGGGGCAAAATGCTGATTTAAAAAAAAAAAAAAAAAGGGTAAAAGCCCATTTTCTCCATGATTTTGGTTATTATCATAATTTAACAGTACTGTTAGTGAATTCATTGAAGGTTTACCTACATAAAATTATTGTATTAAGTTTTGAGTTTAAACATACCCCAATAGTACATATTTTGTTCAAGTTTATTGGAATGAGATTATTTTTGTTGGATTATTTTGTTTAAAAAATAAATTATATAAAAGTTGTAACTAAAAAAAATCAAAAGTTACAAAAAATATAATTAGGTTAAAAATAAAATAAGTTGATATCATATACCACATAAATGGATATTATATTCAATTGTCAAGTGGTTGCACCAAAAATGCCACATTTTCTCGGATAGAAACAATAGCCTAAATGTTCTTATAAACTTTTCCTTTACTGGCTGAAAAATAAAACTTTTCATTTACTAATTCTTTGGATATACACAGAAGCTTAATTGCTACTTGCCACATATATATAATTAAAAGAGTTCAGAAAAATTTACTGGATAATGGATACAACTTAATCACCCATAACACATATCCTTAAAGGTGTTTTACCTTTTACGATTAATTGTTTTTAGATTATGATTGTACCTGTTATACGAGTCTTCATGTTTCAGAGACGCATTAAGATGGCAACAAAATCTCAACTGATATAGAGTGATTCTAAATGTGGTCATGGATTTCTTTTGCTCAGATTTACTCTCATATTGTAACACTAAAAATATTAGTATGTCAATTAAAGATAAATAGATGATATGGTCATCTATTTATCTTTAATTAATTAAACTCTCATACTGTTTATTTTGTGGGTAATCCGTTCATCTTATGGTGCTTTGATTTTTGGACTGTTATTTTTAAAATCAACCCGAAAATATTTGTAATATTGGCTATGATCTTGGAATTTCAGGTAACTTCCTAGAAGTACTGCTACCATTTTGTATTTTTTTCTTAAACTATTAAGGCTCTTTATATATTTTTAAGTTTATATTTTCATTTCTACTTTCACATAATATCTCAAATGTTTCTCAAAAAAAAAAAAAATATATATATATATATATATATTTATAAGAATTATATTTTATAAGTTAGTAATCAAAACCATGCATTGCATAGGCCTTCAACTAGTTTTAAACTAAAATAAATAGACTTCATTTCGTGACTGGATGGAGTCATGGAACACATTTGCTCTTTGTTAAGTCAAAAGGAGCTATAAATATATATATATATATATATATATATATATATATATATATATATAAGAGGCAATGTCGTAGAGCTCCTTTAGATTCTCAAAAACAAATATTTGACTTTTTTAAGTTTTTCGGCTGCGAAATAGATAAGTATTTGACTTACAAGTTTCAAATAAAAGTTCAATAAATTATGGTGGCTCCATTGTCGTTTGCCGACAACTTTGCCAAATCTAATATTGGACGTAATTTACTAATTAGAAACCCGCAATGCGAAAACCAAAAAATTAAATTAAAAAAATTCTTTGACATGACAGATCTATTAATTAAGAAAAAATAAAAAGTTGTCAATATATTTTTTTTAAGAGCTTCAACCTATGATGTCTACTTTTAATGGCAGAGATTGAACCTCAAAGCTTATCTTATTCAACCATCAGAAATCTTACTAATTAAGTTAACTAAAACCCACAAAAAGTCAGAGCTATAGGTCACATGGTGATTTGATACGCTATCTCACTAATCATTGGCCCATTGTGTATATCTAGTGCCGAAATCAAGAATTTCTCTTGGGCCAAGCTAATTATAATTAAATTGTTTTTTCGAGTCATAAGAAAAAAGTTCTTTTAATTTCATAGATGAAATCCAACTCAACAAAGTTGTGCCCTACCTTCTTTAATTACACTAAAATTATTTACAATTTATTTTAAACTAAATTTTTTAGTAATTTCCATTTTTAGATAAACAATTAAATAATTATCCAAAAAGTCATTTTCCATATTGTTAAAAAGTTTTATTGTGACGTGCTATATTGTTTCAAAATGCATATTTCATCATGTTCTAACCTTTTTATAAAAATTGAAAATTAAAAAATTTTAAAAGAGTAAAATGTCATTTTTATTCTTAAACTTTCACAAAAGTTCTTTTTTTGTCCCTAAACTTTCAAAAGTTCATTGTTTTGTCCTTAAACTTTTCAAAACGTTCTATTGGGTTAAAATGAATTGGCCCCTTTGCAAATTAATTAATTACCCAAGTTAGTTAATTAGTCAAATTACATGCAATAGCGTGGTAGTACAAACAAATCACCAAATAATTAATTGAAACGGAAAATAAATTTGACACAGATGATTTGTTTACAAATGGGGAAAACCACTGAGGCAAAACCCTACCAGGTGAATTTAAGGTCATCACTTCCGAGAATCCACTATTATCAATCACAAGCAGTTACAAGTAAAAGGAATCTCAGTATCCAATACCAACCTACAATCGAACCCTTACCCCAATACCCAATTGGACTTGTATTGTAGCGGCAATCTCTCCGTTCAATGCACGAGTCCCAGTACGTGACTAACCAATGATGCACGGATCCTAGTACGTGACTAACTCACCAACTTGAGGAAGATTGTTGGCTGCAAAGTTCTTCAGTTCATCAACAATGAAGATCAGGAAACTCCTTGGTCACAAAACTCTTGGCGTAAAGACGCAGTAGCTTTTACAAAGAGAAAGATGAACTATAACAATTTTTGCCTCTGGTCACAATATGCATGTATTATCACTTTGCATCCCTTGTGACGGTCCTTAAAATAATCCATATATATATATATATATATATATATAGGGTTGTGAGAAAAGAAACCCTACACAAATACTCAAGGATATGCGTGTATTCAGATCTGGAAAACCTGATTTTGTAATTCTCGACAGATACAACTTGTGTCGAGCTTCAACATTAAATCTCGATAGAAGTCTTTCTGTCGAGATTGCTGTCGAGCTTTAATGAATAGCACTTCCTTAACTTGTTTTTTGGTTAAACTTGCATGGCTTCAATACTTAACTTGAACACTTGTTTCTTGAAGTACTAAATCCATCCTTGATCTACCCAATTACAAGTAAAGTGCGTTTTGTCAAAGGATTAGCCAATTACATAAACATGTCCCTAACAATCTCCCCCTTTGGCAATCCGTGACAAAACCACAACAAACAAATGAATCATGAGAGAAGTCTTAAATCACTAAACTCATAACAACTTGTTGAAATACAAAAAAAAAAAAAAAAAATCTAACATAAACTCTTGAAAACTTTGCAAGAAGAGAGTTCATGGCATGGTAGACTTTCACAACTTGTCTTTCTGAAACACTTAAACAAAACTCATCAAGGCATCATGTGTGAAACAAAATAATGATTGCATATAAAAAGAAACATGTGGATAAAGAAAGAAAAGAAACAGCACATGTAGATATAGGTGAAGAAAAACATACATCATCATATATATAAAAATAAAGTACAATGTATGTCATAAATGGTCACAAGAATGGTGTACAAGAGGTTGTATGTAAAGAAAAAAAATGCAAAGTACATGTAAACCTCACTACATCCCTCAAAAAGTATAAACACTCCCCCTATCAATAAATGTCCTATACTAACTCTCCCCCTAAATACAAGACTACTCTCAACCAAAACTACTCCCTGTTTTTGTCACGAATGACAAAGGGCAAGTCATCGGGAGGTCGTCATCTCGTCATTACCAGAAGAGCTATCATCCTTATCATCACCAGCATCATCATCCTCATCAGCCGAAGCCTCTGGAGAAGGAGATAGAGAAGGAGCGAAACCACCAAGGCGAGCTTGTCGGCGGGTAATGTGACCAATGCGGGTGTTCATTTGACATATCTCATCGGTGAAATGGTCAAGACGAGCATCCATCCTTTGAAGTTGCGCCATGATGGCCTCTAGGGTCACACCAGCTGCCAAAGAAGAAGGAGTAAAGGAGCTGAGAAGGAGGGAGGAACAGTAGAAGCAGCAAGATCATTTGTCTTCATCCGTGACCGCTTCAGTTGAAGCTGGGCCTCGCTCTGCCGAGCAGAACCGGTGTTAATGGCACCCATGGTGGTGAAGAAAGGAGAGTCAGGAATAGGAATGGAGAAGTGTCGGAGGATACGCATGATATAGCCAAAGGAAAGATGAGCTAATAACGTGTAGTCGTATCCTGATACACATCTAGAACAAATGTGATGAAGTGAAAAGGGAAGTCGATAGAGAGGTCCTCTAGAAGAGACAAAAGAAAATTAACATGAGGCTCAATGATAGAGTTATAGTGAGACAAATGAGTAAGAGTAAATGTCATCACCATGTTAAGGAATCTCAGACCTTTTGCAAAGCCCAAGCATGGGGTGTTTAGCTTACCACCCCATATGGAAGGAGTCTCACAAAAGTGAGAGAGAAACTCGTCTCTAGACACAGTCCGAAGATGCTCACAGCCAGGGTAGTCAGGATACGCTACCCTTGGAACGTGTAGTACCTCAGATATAAGATTCGAGGTAACAATGATACGTGTACGTCGGAATGTCGTAGCAAATTGAGGTACAGATGTATCGATACCGTCTATATTGGAGTAAAACTCCTGTATAAACACAATGGGACACCTCATGGGTCTCTCAAGTAGAGATTCCCAGCCCCGAGTCTAAATGATAGCGGGGAGAGAATTATTGGCAAAATCTGACAAGATAACCTGTGATGAATGCCACGTTTTTGGAAGTTCTCCAAGAAGTCTTTTCGGGCCTTCTCATCATGGAACCGAACGTGGAGAGGGGGAACAGGAGGATCAAGAGAAGAAGACCCGAAACCAAGAGGATTCCGAGCCGGAGTGGATTTATGTGCTTTAGGTACCATGGCGTAGTCTATCCGCAAGAGAGAGAGAGAGAGAGAACAGAACACATCACAACAAAGAAAAAAAAGGAAGAAAGAAACGTATGCATGAAAAAAGCATGAGCATGTGATGTGCAAAAATTAAGAACATCATGGGTAAAAATCCAATCCAACCTAACAGCACACAATCAAAAATAATCAAACACACATCTAAAATGCATGAAACATTGTTATAATGCAATGAGAATGCAATGCATGAGCATATAACACTAAATCAACAACACCTAACCCAAAAATTTCACAAAAATCTCAAAAACCCAAAAAAATATTTCAAAAACCCCAAAACCTAGGTAAAAAATGCATGAATGCATGTAAAAGAAGGGTTTAAGAACACTTACCAAGTGATTGAGGCTTGATCTAGGCCAAAAATCATGAGGGTAGAGAGATCGGAGTGAAAGAAAAGTGTTAGGGGCGAGAGAGAAAAGTTTCTGTCGAGAGAGAATGAGACAAGTGAGATCTGATATCGCGCTCAACCTTTAAATATAAAGTGCAGCTCAATGGATTGAGGTATCTAACGAGATCTGTCGAGCACTAAATCTCGACAGATATGAATCTATCGAGGATCTGTCGACGGCAAAACTCACTTTGATGGATCGAGAATCTGTTGAGAATCTATCAGGCAAACAGAAGGTTCAGAAATATGGCTCGATGGATCGAAGAAGTTGTCAAGAATCTATCGAGGAGAAACCTAGAAATCTTAATGAATCGAGGATCTAACGAGATCTATTGAGAAAAGAAATTGAAGGGCTCGATAGAAAAGAATCTGTCGAGGATCTGTTGAGAAGCTGTCGAGCTTGAAGAAAAGGAGTTTTTCAAGGAGGAAATACACAAAGAGATGAATGCAATAAGTAAGCTACTCAAACAGGGATCCACTCAACATGTTAAGCTCTCAAAATATCTCTTAACATATATGCAAAGCATCCTAAATCCAAAAACACACACACACACTAAACAAGTCTAACCAATTTTATATTTCAAAAAGTAGTTAAAACAGTTTAGTAAACATATATTAACACATGTAATCCTTGTGATGACCAAATCACATTGTACCTGCACAAGTATCAAAAGTATTAAAGAATTTTTGCATGTTGTGTGTGAAACAAAGCAAGAGTGCATAAGTGTCTCATATTATAAAGATTTGAGACTAAAGAGAATCAAATACACCCATACACAATCATAACTGCTTGATAGGGGCTATCACCTTCGAGATACATCCTATAACTCCCACATCTCCTAGAAACAAGCTTGTAACCATATTTAAAAGTATTTTGATTATTTTTCTTTTATTTTTCTTTTCATATTTTCTTTTTGAACATATCATGCATGGGCATATAAGAGAGAGAAGAAATACCAAATTATGTAAGCCAAAACATCACAATTTTGCTATATCGAAGCACACAGATGTTATACATGATTGGCAGATTTTAGTGGTGAGATGGTTATTTATGCATTTCTCTTAGAATTTTCTAGTCCTTCCCGTCAAAAAGAGTGATATGAGTGTTAAGATATAAGAGATAATCTTAATCGTACTCATCACAAACACGAGCCACAAAGCTCACTTGCTTAGTTGTGCATTGAGATGCTCATCTAAGCTACAAGAGATACGAAATTTAGAAAAATTTATTTCAATGTCTATCCAAGGTACACAAATACCAATATACACATACACACACTGTTTGTATTTTTAGTTTTTCAATATTTTTTCTATTATGAAAAGCAAATAAAGCAAAAACTAAATAGCAACCAAATAAAAACATAAAGAAACACACAAAGAATAAAACTAGACTGACTCATAAGCTAGAAAGCAAAACAAACAAGTAATGCAAACATAAAAGGGAGAGAGAAAGAAAGTGATTGAATCACTTTGAGCCTTTTTCCTTCCACACCTTGGAAGAACCTTTCCTTTGCACGAACCTTTGATCCTGAGGAGAGGGGGAAGAGTTGAAACCGTTCAATTTCGAAAGGAACATGAGGGCCTTGAGAAGATCTCCAAGAGGAGCAAGAGAGGATTGGAATTGATTCTGATTTTTAGATGAGACCATACTATTGCTTTGTTGAGTGGCTAACCACTTATAGCAATTTGGACAAGTATGCCCTGAAACTCTATAGTGATGACAGAAATGCAGCTTCTTTTTTTGAGACTTTTTGTTGTTTGCCTTCTTAGTCCTAGAGTTTCTAGTCTCTTTCTTTTCAACCTTAGGGGTTGCTCTTAGAATAGATTTGCCATTGTCTAAATTTTCACTAGTTACTTCAGTTTTAGATCGATTGTTCTCAGAATTAACATTATCAGTAGGTGAGACAAACACAGTTGTACTAGAGGAGGCAATATTAGGAGAAAAGAAATGAGAAGAGCTGGATTGCTTACAGTCCTTGTCAAAACTTTTCACATTGACATTCTTCATGAACTTCTTCAATTGCCTAGTGATGTAGGACTTCATCTTGGAATCTTTATCATTTGAAGACTCATCAGTCTCATTACTCTTGGCCTTCAGTACCATACTCTTACTTTGGTTCATTTCCCAAGTCTAGTCAAACCCAATTCATAGGTTTACAAGTTGCCAATTAGCTTTGTCAAAGGAATGGAGTCAATATCCTTTGATTCTTCAATGACAGTGATCTTGGTATGGAATCTTTCAAGCAGAGACCTCAGCACGTTTCTCACAACCTTGGGTTCAGGAATAGTTTCCCTAAGATTGAAGGCTGAGTTAACTATGTCCTTCAGCTTGGCATAGAACTCATCAAATGACTCATCATCCTTCATCTTTATCTCATTAAAGCTAGTAGTGAGCCTTTGGAGCTTGGAATCCTTGACGCCTTAGTCCCTTCATAGGTCGTCTAGAAAATGGTCCATGCTTCCTTTGCAGTTTTAGTCAAGGATATTTCTCTTAAACTCCTCATTCATGACCACACTGAAAATGGCATTCAATGCTCTGCTGTTGAAGTTTGCCACTTTGATTTTTGTATCATCCCAATTAGCCGGCGCTTCCTTTGGCTTAGTCTAGCCAATTTCCATAGCTTGCCATACTTTCTCATCTAAAGACTGCAAGAAAACTCTCATGCGTACTTTCCAGTATGCATAGTTAGTGCCATAAAATAAAGGAGGTATAATAAGAGACTGTCTTCTATCCATGACAAAGATGGGTCAATGGATCACACAACAAAGATTAATCTTAATCAGAGTGTGTCTGCTCTGATACCACTTGTTAGGTTAAAATGAATTGACTCCTTTGCAAATTAATTAATTACCCAAGTTAATTAATTAGTCAAATAACTAAATGTAGTGGAAAATAAATTTGACACAGGTGATTTGTTTACGAATAGGGAAAACCACCGAGGCAAAACTCCATCGGATGAATTTAAGGTCACCACTCCCAAGAATCCACTATTATCAATCATAAACAGTTACAAGCAAAAGGAATCCTAGTACTCAATACCAACCTATAGTTGAACATTTACCTCAATACCCAATTGGACTTGTATTGTAGTGGCAATCTCTTCGTTCAATGCAGGAATCCCAGTACGTGACTAACCAATGATGCACGGATCCTAGTATGTGACTAACTCACCAACTTGAGGAAGATAGTTGGCTGCAAAGTTCATCAGTTCATCAACAATGAAGATCAGAAGCTCCTTGGTCACAAAACCCGTGGCGTAAAGACGCAGTAGTTTCTACAGAGAGAAAGATGAACTAGAGCAATTTTTGCCTCCGGTCACAATATGCATGTATTATCACTTTGCATCCCTTGTGACGGCTCTTAAAATAATTCATATATATGTCTAGGGTTGTGAGAAAAGAAACCTTACACAAATACTCAAGGATATGCGTGTAATCAGATCTGGAAAAGTTGATTTTGTAATTCTCGACAGATGCAGCTTGTGTCGAGCTTCAACATTAAATCTCGATAGAAGTCTTTTTGTCGAGATTGCTGTCAAGTTTTAATGAATAGCACTTCCTTCACTTGTTTCTTGGTCAGACTTGCATGACTTCAATACTTAACTTGAACACTTGTTTCTTGAAGTACTAAACCCATCCTAGATCTACCCAAGTACAAGTAAAGTGCGTTTTGTCAAAGGATTAGCCAATTACATAAACATGTCCCTAACACATTCTACTTTTCGTCCTTCCGTCTATGTCCTATAATTTATGTCCTACGTGGCTAAAGAAAGTGCTGGCATGATTATCTGACTTGAAAAAAATTAATTTATTTTTATAAATTAATTTTTAGTGAGAATAATTTGCCCCTTGCACACACAACCCAATGAAACCCCAATCTAGTCTTAAAAAATCCCCAAATATGAAAAGACTGAAACCCCAACACCATAGTCCCACGATGTTAATTGGCGACCCTAACTGGTGGTCACAACCCAAAGATAGATTACCGGCTAACTATTCAAAGGCAATTCACCGCCAATTGTAGAGAAATCCATATGAAAGTTTAACCAAGACATGGGCGTAGAGTTACACAGCTCATTAAACCAATAGCCCACCAATAAGATTGTGAATTTTCAGTCAATCCAAAAAGTCTCCTTCTTCGAAGACTTTTGAATAGGCAAAGGAATGTCTTCTCTTCTATCTTCTCTTCAGTATCCGTTAGCTTCAATAGTGGAGAGAGGCTGCGGTTGCACTCTCCGTTGCTGGGTTGTGGTTGCTGATTGAGGCCATATGACTAGCGTTGGGGTTTCCTTTTCAGCTATGGGGATATTTGAGGGATTTTTTTTTCCCAAAATAACACCATCTTGCTAACAATTTTATTAATTAGCAAGGTTTCTAAACAATTTAGGAAACTAGCATCATGAGCGCCTTAGAGTCGAGTTATTGTAGCAAATCGAGCTTAATAAACTTGAGTTCGTGCTCCTTTGTTTGAGTTATTGTAGCAATTCGAGCTTAATAAACTCGAGTTCCTGCTCCTTCCTTCCTTCTCTCCATCTTCATTTTTCTTTTTCCTTTTCTCCACTGCCATTCTACTCTTTTCTTCCAAGCCCCCAAAACTCAAGACAATTCTTCCCTTAAAATAACGATCTCAAAAGCAAAGCAAAAACCCAAACCCAAACCCTTAAAATAACGATCTTGGAATTGAAGAAAAAAAAACCCAAACCCAAAAATCACGATCTCGGCACTAGGTTTGACGATCTTAGCTTTGGTTTGACGATCTTGGCACCAGAGCAGCTTGGGCTTGATGAACTGCAAAACTGGAACTCGTGGATTTGCGTCTTTGTGGGGTTGTGTTTTGGTTTGATTTTTGATGACGATCTCAGAATCGAAGCAAAAAAACCCAAACCCAAAAATCACTATCTCGGTACTGTGTTTGATGATCTCAGCTTGGGTACGATCTCAGCACCGGAGCGGCTTGGGTTTAATGAACTGTAGAAATGGAACTCATGGATTTAGGTCTTCGTGGGGTTGTGTTTTGGTTTGGTTTTTGATGAACTACTGAAACTAGAACTCGTGGATTAGATATAGGTCTTCTTGTTTAGTTTTTGATGAACTGCATAAACTAGAAGTCTGGAACTCATTGATAGTTTGGTGGTTTGGAACTCGAGTTTCTAAAACTCGAGTTCCACGTTGATTTTTCATGAAACTCGATTCTCAGAGGCTCGAGTTGCAACAATGAAATCGAGTTTGTGAGACTTGAGATGCTAGTTTCCTAAATAGTTTGGAAACGTTGCTAACTAATGAAATTTTTATCAAAAGGGTGTTATTTTGAAAAAAAAAATCCATATTTGAGACTAGGCTGTTTGGATCGGGTTATATGGGTGTGATTTGTGAGAGGCAAATTTGTCTCACTGAAATTTTTAATCTCCATGTGCCAATCATTGTACACCACATGTTTTTATTTTAAAAAATAAATTAGTTAGGCCCAAATTAGATATCACATCAGCACTCCGTTAAGTAGTGTAGGATAAAAATTAACGAATATAGATAGAATGATGAAAATTAGAATGTTTTGCAAAGTTTAGGAATGAAAATTAATTTTTGTGAAAGTTTAGAAACGAAAATGATATTTTACCCTTAAAAAAAAATGCAAGTATCATATAAACCTTTTATATATAAAAAAAAAAAAAATCATAAATCAGTCAAATAAAAGAAGAAAAAAACAATTAAGTAAATACTATTATCATCAAATATAACTATATATATATATATATACACACACACCTTAATTGCTGACACTATTAGCCTATTACCAAATAATAATATAATAATATAATAATAAAAATGTGTCCAAATAATGTATGCCCTTAGATATATATATTAACCATCCATTTTAGTAAACTATTTATATGAAATTGATAAAGCTGTCAAAAAAGTTAGTTATCTATTCATTTTTTTATAAAAAGTTTTCTAAAATGGTTTAATAATGTATGCTTTAAGGGTATATGTTAGTAAAATCCAATATAAATTGAATTGCGGGAAAGTGGAAACACTGTTACCACTAAAACAAAAACCACACATTTATGTAAAGAAAATCACAACCACTCATCTATATGTATGGTTAAAACCAAAGCTTATAGAAAGTCTAATTAGATTCTAAATTGAAGTCCAATTTTGCGTCATGTGTCCCATTTAATTTTTAAATTTTTATGTCAATTGAATTTTTATGTGTAAAAATCAAAGAATTTAAATCCAATTATATTCTAAATTGGATTTCAATTAGAGTTCAATTTTGCACCATGTGTCTTACCAAATTTTTAAAATTTTTATGGTAAATGAATTATTGAGTGCAAAAACCAAATAGTCTAAATCCAAGTGAATTATACATAATGAGAAACCACTACATATTTTAGAAATTCATGGCATAAAAAATGTGTAAATTTTAACTCTAATACTTGGTATAATTTGAACTTATATATGTGTATAATTGTGATTTTTTTAAATGTACTTGCGCATATACACGCGGTATAGACTAATTTATGTAAAAGAAACTCACGTCAATTATTAAAATAATATTATTTAAAACTAGACATTTTATCAAACATTCATAAAATCTTACTGTCAAAGATTCTAAGTTCTAACATGGGGAGAGAGAGAGAGAGAGAGAGAGAGAGATGCTCATTCGCTTTACGCATTTCTTGCCATGCGCGTTCACATGCTTCATGCATCCACAACCCGTCACAGCCCCCCCTTTCTTTAGGGAGGCCATCTGCAAAACGAGTCCACAGTCAATCCAATTTTTCATAGCATATGCCATTCGGCTCAGTTTTATCGTGTGCTTCATACTTGCGTCTCACGCATTTTGTTTGCGCATCTATGTGCTCCATGCATCATACCACATTTCCAGTCAACTCCAATCGCTCTCATGCACCCTTCGTCTTATTGTCCCACTGACGCATCAACTATTCGCAAAACAATGCCTTGTATCTTCAAGCCTATACAGTCATCAATCTTACCAATCCTGCTACAGAGCAAATCAAACTCAAAACACATTGCTTTCTCTCTTATAACTTTGATTTTATTTTTGTTTGAGTTAATACATACTTATTTTGGAGGTCAGAATTTTAATTTATATAAATAAAAAAAGACTTGACTATTCATTTGAATGTGTCTATCAATCATTTGGCGGCTCCACAATCACCTATAATTTATTTTAGTCTAGCCTCTAGGTCACCCCCTCCAAGATCCAACCACAAAACCGCAATTCATTTGATTTCATACTCAATGAGCTACACCCAATTACTCGGGGTGGTGGTGGTTGGCTATAATACCAAATGTTAAGAACCCATAGGTAGAACTTACCCTTGAAAATCGACTTGCAAGGAGAGGGTGCCCAATAGCTTATAAAAACTTAGTTAAGCTTACACTTAATCCATGTGGAATACTAGGATCATAACAGAGTTGAACCTTCTCAAAAATAGTTTCATGTAAAACAGGGTTCCCGAGTCTTGATTGATCAATCAAGTGCAATTGAGAAAAAATCAAGAGTTTATTAAGTGCAATCGAAGTTTGGTTGAGACTCAGTCATAATTACAGATTTCTTCTTCTTTTGAGTTGCTTTTTGGACACTTTATCTTGAACTAATCATGATTCAATACAAATTCAATCAAGATTCCAAATCACTGAATTTGCCAACTGAAAAATGCAACTGAAAAGATAGAATATAGTTTTGATACAATGAGAAAATAAATAATATTGAGAGATAAAGCGAAAGAAAAAGAAAGAAAGAAAACGCAAAAAATTAACATGTTTTAGATTTCAGCCTAACAATCTATGTCAATGACTCCCATAGTGCTACGTACCATTTACTATATGATTCGTGCATTACAATGAACCCAATGCGAGAACTATCAACACCCCCTTCCAAATTATAAAAACGAGAACCTAGTCCAAGTTTGTAAGGGTCTGTTTGATTTGAGTGATTTTAGGAGGGATGGAAAATGGAGAGAGGAAAATAGGAAAGAAAACTGGGGAGAAGATCTTTTGGTTGGAAGAGAGGAGGGGAGGGATTTTGGTGGGTGTCGATACCGTATTTTGTTCAGCCCTAATTCACGTGTCTAAACAAATGCTAAAAATCCAAAAAAATTGAAAAATGTGCAAAATTGCAAGTTCTAAAGCCAAAAAGGATATTAAAAAAAAAAAAAAATTACAACATGATCGAATAGTGGATCAAAGGGCCACAACATTTAAAAATTCTTTTGATAGCAATTGAGGCCAAAACCCTAACCGGGTATGGTAAAAAAGGTTGACTTTTGGATCCAACTGTCAAATCAAGTTTAATTTTGGACCGTCTTGTAGGGAATATTTTTCCCTTCGAAATGATAGATTATGGGTCAAACTCAAAGTTAAAGCAGATAAGATATCAATAAAATACCAAAAAACCTAATAAAATCTTCACCTTTTTTTTTCCCCAGGAAAAATAGGCAGGTTTTGGCCAACTTTGTGCAATAAACTGTACTGATTGGGCATGAACTAGAGCGTTCTGGCTAAACCAGTTTGAAGTATAAGATCTTGAATACCTCTCATAAAAAGGGCTTGATGATATCAGCCATAGTTTGGAAGAAATTTTTTTTAAAGGAAAAACATCACAAAATTTTTAGCACTACATTACCTTCCTTTCGAATGTGATATCTCGACAATCGTAGCTCCAAATCTTTCAAGGTTAGAACCATTGGAAACGAGACATTCACAGCATTCGAAGAATATAAAGTTTGAAGAAAACGAACCGAACTAGAAACATAGAAAATGACAAAATAGACCGATGAGATGGCAAAAATAGGGAGTAGGTGTAGTGTATCCTGATACGCCACACCTAGCCCCCATTTTTACTCATCTCCCTATAAATACGCCCTCATTTTTTGTTTAAAAAAATGAAGTTTTTGGTGAGGAAAAAAAGAAAGAAAGAGAGAAATAGAGTGAAAAAGAGTGAAAAAATTCTAAAAAATCCTTAGAAATTTTGGAAAAAAATTTCTCTCGCTCTAGGAAACCCACAACAAATAAAAAAAAGGCCTCTTACATTTTTACTTATAATTTTTTGGGTAAGTTGTAAGAGAATGGGTTAGCTTCCATATAGCTGTACCCATTCCCCGATTCTCTTGTTCTTGGAACATCATACATTATATTATATAAAAGTTATATATTTTTTAAATTCACTGTCTCTTTACGTTATTTCTTTAATTTCCTATATTGTTGCATATATATCTCTTTATGTCTATATCGTTTTTGTTTGTTTGTGATATTGTGAATATTTTCCTAGATGGATATTGAGCCATCTCCTAGACTTTATATGGGAAGTACCCCTAAGGGGAAGAAATCTCATTTCATCTAGGCATTTAGGAATTTCTAGTGTTCATGCTTTACTTTTATGTCATCCATTTTAATTTTAACTAATCCCTTCCACTTTACTTTTATGCCATCCATTTTAATTTCAAGTAATCCCTTTCCTTCTACTTTTATTTCATCCATTTTAACTTCAAGTAATTTCCTCCCCTTTACTTTCTTGCACTTATATATATATATATATATATATATATATATATATATATATATATAAGATTCTCTACTCATCCCTCTTAAATGGGTTTTAAACCTCAAGTAGAGCACAATATGGGTATCTTTCATAAGGATGGTTGATGGCTTAGAACTCTCATCTCCTTTTGATGAAGCACTCATAAGGCTTGAAAAAGATTAAAATCTATTTAAGAGGGACAAAAAAAAAAAAAAAAAAAAACCTTTTTTTCAATGAACCTTTATAATATTTCTGCACTTTATTTTTATGTCATTTAAATTTCAGCTCTTTACTTTGAAGTCATTTATTTTTCCAGCTCTTTATTTTTATGTCATTTAAATTTCAACACTTTACTTTCCTTCCTATTTATTTTTCAGAACTTTACTTGCTTTTAAATACATAGCACTCTCAATATTGTTGCTTTTTATTTTTCGGACAAAATTTAGCTACGAAATTGGTTGTAGCCTAAGGCTACAAACTTACTCAATAAAATAAATACTACTCTATATTTTGAAAATCTAACTATTGAATTTAATGTTCTTTACGCTCTTAATATATATGTCAAATTTTGTGTCAATCAAATATTATTTACTATATGATCTATAAGCTTATATTTTATACATTATTTTTTGAACTATAAAAACTTGTAATTTAAACAATTTATTGATGACATAGCCATTGATCTATAATTTTCTAGAAATTTTTGCAAGTATGGAGGATATAAAGAGAAGATGTAATCTAACGATGAATTTGTCAAATTTTACCTTCAATAAAAAGATATTAAGTAAGGTTGTAGCCTAAGGGTACAACCAATTTTGTAGCTAAACTTTGTCCTTATTTTTCTCAATAACGTTGCCATAAATTAAAGTTGTTTGGGTAAAACAAATTCGTTACATACTTTTCTAAGGAAATGTTTTTCAAAATAAAATTCTTTTTTCCTCATTTTCTTTAGAAAAATGTCCTTTTTAAGACAAGGTCTTTAAAAAAAGGGATTTTCTTTTTAAAAATTTTCTCTGAAAAAAATGATCTTCTCAAAAAAATGTCTTTTTCTAAAATGTTTTGCTCCTTTCTTTCAAAAAAAATCCGGAATAATGTGTTTTCAAAAAAATGTTTTCAAAAATATTTCCACCACGTTGGAAAATGCTTTCAAAAAATGTTTTATTCTTTTCTTTAAAATTCCGAAAACCATGTTTCCAAATAAAAAATGTTTTCAAAAATGTTTTTACCACGTTGGAATTTCTTTCAAAGTTAACATTTAGAAAATTTTAATTTCCTCATTGAATTTTTGGGTTCCCCTAAAAAAAATGACACATTTCAAAAACCTTTTTTTCTAAAAATAAAAACTTGTTTTCCTTTGCAATTTTGCTTGTTCAAAAGAGATTATTATTCCAAAAATAATGTTGAAAATGTGTTCTTAAAACTTCTCAAAAAAATAATATCTTAAAAAAAATGTGTCATTCCAAAATTTCCTTTCAATAAAAATAAAATAGAGTTAACGTATTGTAAATTTACTTATGCAAAGGATTTCTGTCTACGGTTCAATTTCTTGAATCTGTAGACACCAATCAAGCTCACATTGTCCTTCCCATTTCTTTGGCACTGACGTACTCAATTTGTCATCTTTTTTGCATGATAAAAATGAGAAACATGTGGATGACAACAATGTGCTACTCTTCTAACTCCCTTTTTTGTGTTGTAGTTTGTTTGTGTATAGTAGTTTAGTATTCACATGCTATCTATCTATTAAATATTCTACTCACATGCTTGTATGCACCCTCACATGCTACCTATGTATACACCTCACATGCCTTATTTGTAAATATTCATTGGAGTTAATATTCACAAGGTATTATAAGTAAATAATTACTCACACGTGTGTGTATATATATATATATATATATATGTATATATTATTTGCAAAACTTTTCAAAAAAAAAAAAAAACAGCTAAGTATTCTATTTCTTCATTAAAAAGATAGTGTTTGAAATAAATTAAAATGAGGTACTATATTTGGATAGGTGTTGTGGGGTGCCTAACACTTTCCCTACATGTATCCAAACTTCCAAGTTCAAAATCTTTGGTACGAGACTTTTCGGTTTGCCTTAAATAATAAACCATTAAATTTTGGTTTAGTTAATTAGGCAACTTAAAATGAATTAGAACTCTAGGTGACCAATCACATCTAATACAAAACCAATGGTTTGTGACAACTCCTAAAATAAAAATAAGAAAAAGGGACTTACATACACACACCCTACCCTAGAATTACAAGCATACAAGAATCACGTCGTCAAGGATCCAATGTGCGACCAATCTAGAAAAATTCCCAAATATATTTAGGCATCCACAGTGAGGCCTAGGAGTTTTCTTTCCGGGCCTACCAAAATCCTATCTCTCCAATTTGGAGAGATTTGAGGATAGAAAATAATAAGAGCATTCCTATAAGGCGTTGCAAAATTATGCCATTTTAACATATCAAAAAACCTATTTTATTATTTTACCACATCATTTTACAATACACCATTCAACACATCTTCTATTCTTCAATTCTATACATTAAAATAATATATACAAATATTAAAATAACATTAAAAAAACCAAGAATATATAAAAATACAAAATAAAAAACCCACCACCCCCACCGCCCCACATCCCACCTCATCGGTCAACACCGTCCATCACCCCCACAACCCACCATCAAAGACACCAAAACCACCGCATCAAAAACCACATAAACACCAAAAAAAGAAAAAAGAAAAAAGAAAAAGAAACCCATTTGAACCCACCCACTGCTGAATCCACCATTAAAATCACACCACAACAACCATCCATAACCCAAAACTGCCACTACAACAATGCCAATAACAAAGCAAGAAAGAAATCCACCTAAATCTAAACCTCCAATCCCTCTAGATAAACCTAAACCTCACAACCTATCAGCAACAACAAAAAAAGCACCACCATAACCCATGAAAATCAACCAATACCCACAACAATAAAACCTATGAAAACCAAAAAAAAAAAAAAAAAAAAAAAAAACCATCGGAAAACAAAAGAAAAGAAATGTCTCACACGGTGAGAGATCAGCAGCCTAGCGGGGTAGAT
The DNA here is from genome assembly GCA_032727855.1 of Quercus ilex subsp. ballota. Taxonomy (NCBI): domain Eukaryota; kingdom Viridiplantae; phylum Streptophyta; class Magnoliopsida; order Fagales; family Fagaceae; genus Quercus; species Quercus ilex. The sequence continues at coordinate 18,504,018 of CM064913.1, read as the reverse complement.
GGCATGGGAAGCTCGGTGGCGTGACGTGGCGTGGTGGACGGCATGGCAAGCTCGGCAGCGTGGCGTGGTGGTCAGTGTGGTGAGATCGGCGAAACTGTGAAAGAGGAATAGAGAGGGCTAGACAGAGATGAGAGAACCAAACAGAGAGAGAGAGAGATCTGTGTTGGGAGGAGAGAGAAAAAGTAAATAAAATAAGAATAAAAATTTTGGCATTTTTTGTCCGTACCGTCTCATATTTGAAAGTGCACTGTAGCCTCATGCTAAAAGTTTTAAGATTTGAAATATCTGATGAAGGTTGGTTTTTGGTGTGTCAAATATTTGGCACTTGGCACACCTGATGGTAATGCTCTAAGAGATGGAAGGGTTTTGAAAAAACACCAAAATTGCCCCTCCCCCTCCCACTATGCATTTTAACGTTATTGTTGCTCTGCTCTTTTTTTTTTTTTTGGGTGTTGATTCAGGATTTAGGCAGTGGTTTTTTCTATTCTTTTCTTTTATTTTTCATTTTATTTCTGTCAATGTGCTTTTTAAATCAAACAAGCTGTGGTTTTTTTTTTTTTTCCTTCCTGTCAACATTTGTTTTTAATCAAACAATAGTGGGTTTTGTTTTTTTGTTTTTAAATTAAATGGTGACTTTCACTTCTAATACAAATATATATATAATGGAAAAGTTTTTATTTATTTAATGATTACAAAAAAATTCTTATAGGGGCATGAAAGTAAATTTATACAAACAACATTTTCTATCATCTCATTTTTCTTCTCAACCAAACAAATGAATTTTCTATCTCTCCCGCTTTTTCATCCTTCCAACCAAACATAATGAGAGAAAACTATATCTTCTACCTTCCACTTTTTCATCCTTCCAACTAAACACAACGAGAGAAAACTATATTTCATTAGTGCTATTTTTAAGCTTGATTTGAAGATTGAAATTACTACTTTAACAAATGGACACATGCACCAGCCTCGATATTTATTTCTCTACTCTATTTAAATATTATTTTTTTCCACTCTAAAAATAATAAATAAATATTTTCCCTTTCTCCATCCCACGGAAACACCATCACCAACAAGGCAACACCATCACATCTACCACCAAGTACCACCACCACCAAGCACCAACAATCATAGCAAACAAAATCACAAACCCAGGCCAATCTAAGATTAGACCCACCAAGTACCACCAATCATTAATCAAAAACTGCTAAAGCAAGAGTGTGTGTGTTTGTGTGTGTGATAAAAGAGAAGAAAGAACGAGTCACGGGGAGAGGAAAGAGAGAAAAGAGAATTAAAAAAAAAAAAAAATTTATTAGTAGTAGCAAAAATAGTGGCTCGCTGGGGGTAGTGAGGAAGACTTGAAAGTTTGTTGAGACTAATGCATGAGCTTTTTGTGGGTTTTTAGCTATATTTTTAACCTCATGTTAGTTTGTTGAGACTGATGTGAGTGCTCTAAGATGCTTAATTTCTCTATAGTTTTGTTAGTGTTTTGAGTGCTAATAAGAATATAACTGATTAAAAATTTCAAAAAAAGACATTTCACTATTATAAGTACTTGTAAGTTGATTTGTATAAAATAATGCATGAGGACATACATGATATATTTGGGTTTTTCTTAAATTATGAATTAATATGGTAGTTTAGCCTTGGCCTTCCCCCCTAACAAAATTTTTGGTTCCAGCCCAAAATGAACTCATGAAAAGGTATTTATAAGAGGCTAAACCTCAAATTAATAGGATTACAAGACTTGGAATATAAGTTGAATTAGGACTTACAATACAAGTCGAAATAGAACTTCTTTACTTGATTCAATTTTTTTAAAAAAGATTTTTTTTATCGCACACCAAGTAGGATTAGATTTAGACTTGATCCAATTTGGAGTTAATATCTTTAGGAAAAATTTTGAAATTTTTTTTTTGAATTTTTTTATTGAGTGGCATTCTATCCTAAATTGCTTTGTGTATATATATAAGATCACGGACTATAATATATATATATATATATATATTATAGTCCGCAATCAAGTTTCTCACACCGTCTAGGGTTTCTCTACTAGAGTTTTTTCTCTTGTTAGGGCATCTCTTCTTAGCGTGTAGAATTTTGTCCCTACCATCGTGTACGTTTCTTGGCTCCCTTTAGTACTCGGGTCTAGTAGGACAGTTGTGGATTGCTTGTATCCTATTGGTTTGGTTTGGTTGCTCTTCTCTTTGGTTCTGTGTCCATAGGCATGGCTAACATTGAGGATCTCTGGGCTCGCTTCTCTATTACGGAGGAAGAAGAACAAGGTGCCGATGTTCCCAAACAAGGCAAGCTATGTCTATATTGGTTAGTTGCAAATTTATTTACTAAAAGAGTTGTGAACGCTGAGGCAATTGCTCGCATGATTAAATCTCTTTGGAAACCAAGTGGGGAACTCAAAATTAGAGACATTAGGGGGAATTTGTTGTTGTTCGAATTTGAGGATGCTACAGATTTAGAAAGAGTCTTGGAGTTTGAACCATGGTCCTACGATAAAAGCTTGGTTGTTTTTCAATGTGCTGTTGATGTGGAATCTGCTAATTCACTGGATTTTGCTTCGATCAATTTTTGGGTGCAACTTCATAACATCCAAGCCACTAGCTTAACACAGGAGACTGGTGAAGCTGTGGGGAATTCTATTGGTCCTATTGTCCATATGGCAGACCCGGAGGATGATGGAGTGGGTGGTGAGTGACAGGCCAAAAGCTAATTGACCCCTTGTGATAAATTAACCAATTAATTTAGCCAAGTGAATTAATTAAGTTAATTAACATGCAAATGCGTGGTAGCACAAACAAATTACCAATAAACTAATTATGCAGCGGAAAATAAATAACACGGTAATTTGTTTACGAATGGGGAAAACCTAACGGCAAAAACCCCACTGGGTGATTTTCAGGTCACCACTCCTGAAATTCCATTATTATCACAACAAGCGGTTACAAGTAAAGAAATCTCAGTACCTTATACCAACCTACAGTTGAACCCTTACCCCAATACCCAATTGGACTTGTTCTATAGTGACAATTTCCCCTTTTGATGCACGGCTCCCAAGTACGTGACTAACCAATGCGCGGATCCTAGTACGCGACTTCAATCACCAACTAGAAAGAGTTGTTGGCTGTAAACTTCTTCAATTCATCCACAATGAAGATCAAGAAGGTGCTTGGTCACAAAACCCAAAGGTGCAAATACACAGCAACTTCTTCAAGAATGATGAACTAGGGCAAAACTTTGTCTCCAGTCACAAATTGCTTGAACAGACTTTGCTCAATACTTGTGCAACTTGTGTACTCTTTGACGGCCCTTAAAACAATCATTTTATATGTCTAGGGTTAGGAGAAAAGAAGGCTCAAACACATAAACACGGATCCCAAGAAAACAGAACAGAAAAATCTGTTTTTCTTAAACCTCGACAGATAGGAGGTGTTAAGAAGCTGTTGAGTAGGTGTCAAGCACACGAGCTTGAGCAGCTTTTTAAACCTCGACACATGCTAGCTGTCGAGCTTTAATGAACTTGCACTTTTTCAGCTTGTTTCTTGGACAGACTTGATGACTTCAACACTTGATCTTAAAACACAGTTTCTTGAAGCATTAAAAACACCTAGAACTACCACAATACAAGTAAAGTGCGTTTTGTCAAAGGATTAGCCAATTACATAAAATAATGACATATGTTCTCAACATGCAAATCACATATGTCCTAACAGTGAGGTTTTACGGATTAGAGTGGTTATCAATATTACAAAACCTCTGCTTCATTGCTACAAATTGTGATCTGCTGGTAAGCACATTGGCTGGACGCTTCTTAAATATGAACACTTGCCTAACTTTTGCTATTGGTGCAGAAGGGTAAATCACGGGGAGAAGGACTGCAAGGTATGGCTGCAAGGAAAGGGAAAACTTAAGAAAGAAAACCAGCAATATGGTGAATGGCTACATGTAGAGCTACTAAGGCAAAATTGAAAATCAGTTGTAGTGGTTTTCGGGAGTGCTGGTGGTTTACCTCCGTGGAAAAAAGGGCCATAGAAGCCACACAAAAAATCATCAACCACGGAGGTCAATGACCCGATCATAAAAGACTGAAATGTTGCTGTTATGGACGAAGGCTAACCAATGTTGTCAATCTAGTGTTTGTACCCATTGGTGAGGTTACTCTATCTCCTTTTGGCTCAACTTCTAAGTGCAGTACGAGGGTCGAATTGGGCTTGGAGGGGAAGAATGGTGATTCAACAGTGTTGAGGGAGGAGGCTCTTACATTTCCCAATAATAGAAAATAGTTGCTTTAACCCATGAATGAAGCAAAGGTACATAGCCAGTTCAGTACATTTAATTTTAATGCAACTAAACCTTGCTTGACTGATATTTCTAACAGTGTGGATCCCATTATTCTTGTAGGTGGAGGGTTAAAGACGTGAAAAAATTAGCTCAAGGTGATGGTCCCAATAGTAACTATTTTAATTTAGATGCCTAGGAGGGTTGTTGACCTGAATTGGACTCCTCAAAAGTTAGTCTGTCCAAAAAGACAGTGTGGATCCCATTATTCTCGTGGGTGGAGGGTTAAAGACGTGAAAAAATTAGCTCGGGGTGATGGTCCCAACAATAATTGTTTTAATTTGGATGCCCAGGAGGGTCGTCGACCTGAATTGGACTCCTCAGAAGTTAGTCTGTCCAAAAAGAGGTGTGTGTCAGCTGGTGTGTTTGATGACAAAGATAACTTTTAGGTGGTTGCTGGTAGCTAGCACCACCAGTTCCAATGAGTTGCCTAAACTGGAACTATCGTGGGCTTGGGAACTTACAGACAGAGGCGAGCTTGTTTCTTTAATTGGTAAAAAAGATCCCAAACTGATTTTCTTGATGGAAACCAAGGTTGATAGAGATGTTATAGCCAAAATTTTTTATAAGCTGGAGATTTCTAATTTCTTTGTTGTTCCCCATCTTTCTAGGGGTGGTGGTTTAGCCCTTTTATGGAAGAATGATATTAATGTGATGGTGTTTACTTCCTCTGATCGTTATATTGATGCTATTATTAACCATGGAATGAATGACACCTAGCGTTTCATGGATTTCTACGGTGACCCTGAAACTACCAACAGGGAAAATTCCTGGTCCTTTTTTAGGACCTTAAGCCATAACATGGGCCTCCCTTGGGTTTTTGGGGATTTTAATGAAATTATTAGAGCAGAGGAGAAGCAAGGTTGGTTGGACTGACCTAAGAGATAGATGTAAGGTTTTCGGGGTGCTTTAGATTAATGTAGTTTAAAATACCTCGGGTTTAATGGTTTTCCTTTTACTTGGTGTAACAGGAACCCGGCCATTAGAATGTTTAGGTGAGGCTTGATCATCAGGTTGCCACTGTGGATTCGATTCTTCAGTTCTTTACTTCTCATATTCACCATCTGGATGCATTCCATTCGAACCACAAACCTATTTTGGTCATTTTTGACTTTGAGTAAAAAAGGTTCTATAGAAAAGAAAGGCCATTTCGCTTTGAAGCTATGTGGCTGAGGGATAAAAGTTGTGGGGATGTGGTTAAGGAATCTTGGGCAAAGGTGCATGATCCATCTCCAGTTAGTGTTTTATCAAATAAAATCTTCACTTGTCAAGACAATCTTAGAACTTGGAACCGAGAAACTTTTGGGCATGTTCGAATTTCACTTGCTAAAAAATTAAGGGAGTTAAGTGGGGCTGAAGAAGCAGGTTTGTATAGATCTAATCCTACTATGACCTATAAATTTAGAAAAGAAATCCAAGTGCTTAAGTCTAAGGAGGAAACCATGTGGAAGCAAAGATCTCGTGTTGATTGGTTGAGGGAGGGTGACCAAAACACTAGGTATTTTCACTGTAGGGCAAATCAGCGGAATAAGCATAATTATATATTGGGTCTTGAGGATGATTTCAGCAACTGGGTTGAGGATGAAGGCCGAATGGGGGGTTTGGTTGAATCCTATTTCACTAACATATTCACTACTTCGAATCGTTCAGGTTTTGATGATGTTCTTAATGGTGTACTCCCAACTGTGACTGAAGAGATCAATGTTGTTCTATTTCGATCTTTTACAGCCGAAGAAGTTCAAAAGGCCCTTCACCAGGTGGCTCCTCTCACAGCACTTGGACCTGATGGTATGTCACCTATGTTTTATAAATATTTTTGACATATTGTTGGGAGTGATGTTACCAAGGCTGTCTTAACTGCTTTAAATTCTGGTTTTGTGCCTGAGTCCATTAACACAATCTTTATTGCTATCATTCCAAAAATTAAGGATCCTAAAAAGGTCTCTGATTTTAGACCCATTAGTATGTGCAACATGGTCTATAAACTTATTGCCAAGGTGCTGGTTAATCGTTTGAAATTGATTCTGCCATATGTAGTTTCTAATTCTCAGAGCGCTTACTTATCGGGGTGCCTTATCACTGACAATGTTTTGGTGGCTTTTGAAACATTGCATTACCTCAAACAGAAAACCCAAGGCAAGTTGGGCTTCATGGACCTAAAACTAGATATGAGCAAAGCATATGACAGAGTTGAATGAGAGTTTTTGGAAAGAGCTATGTTGCATCTGGGATTTGCTGAAAGGTTTGTCAACACAATCATGTCCTGCATCAAATTGGTCTCCTTCTCTTTCCTCCTTAATGGGGAGCTAGTTGGTAATATAAAACCTAGCAGGAGACGTCGACAAGGTGATCCTTTATCTCAATATCTATTTTTGGTGTGTATCATTAGGCTTCAGGGATTACTCCACAAAGCCGAAATTGAAGTTCTTATCAGAGGGGTTTCAATATGTAGAAATGGACCTTGGGTCTCCTACTTGTTCTTTGTTGATAATAGTGTGCTATTCTGTCGAGCAAAAGAATTAGAATGTCAGGTAATTTTTGATATCTTATCAATTTATGAGAAAGGGTCGGGTCAGAAAATTAATAAAGATAAAATCAACATCTTCTTTAGTTCCAACACTCAGCTTGACCTTCAAACAAGCATCCAACAGATTTTGGGCATCTCTTCAATTAGACAGTATGATAAATATCTGGGTTTGCTAGCCTTTGTAGGTAGAGCAAAGAAACAAAGCTTTATCTATATTGGGAGCGTGTGTGGAAAAAATTACAGGGGTTGAAGGAGAAAATTCTCTCTCACTTTTGTAGGGAGGTACTTATCAAATTTGTTATCCAAGCACTTCCAACCTATTCTATGAGTTGCTTCAAACAGCCTAAAGGGTTGATTAAGGATATTGAGGTTATGTTCTACAAGTTTTGGTGGAGCTACAGTGGTGACTCCAAGAAGACCCATTGGGTAAAATGGGAGCGTCTATGTGAAGCTAAGGAGGATGGAGGCATGGGTTTTAAGGAGATTGAGAAGTTCAATGAAGCTTTGTTGGCTAAGCAAGTGTGGTGTATGATGAACAACTCAGATTTGCTCTATTATAAGTTCTTTAAGGTTAGATTCTTCCCAAATTGTTCTATTCTAGAGGCAAATGATTTAAAGGTTGGCTCCTATGCGTGGAAAAACATTTTAAGTGCTAGAGAGTCGGTGAAGAAAGGGATGGTTTGGAGTATTGGTGATGGTGATACTATGAGTATTAGAGAAGAAAAATGGCTACCGAATCCATGTTACAGATCGATCATCTCCCCTCTCCCTTTTATTCCTCCTGACTCCAAGGTGAGCTGCCTCATTAATTCCAACTCAAGCGAATGGAAGTCTGATATGATCCAACAATTATTCTTGCCGCAAGAAGCTAAAAAAATTCTAAGCATTCCACTAAAAATTAGACTCCCACCGAACCAATTGATTTAGTCCAAAACTCCTTCCGGTAAGTTTACTACTCGAAGTGCTTACAAATTGTTGGCTTGTGATGCTTTGGCCAATAATCCAAGTAGCTCAAATCCGGGTCCCTAGAAATCTTTTTGGAGAGGCCTTTGGATGCTATGTGTCCTAAACAAAGTTAAGCATTTTGCTTGGCAAGCTTGTAGTAATGCTCTCCCCTCAATGGTTAACCTTCTCTACTGCCAGGTTGTGACCACTGATCAATGCAGCAGCTGCAAGTCCTAACCTAAGGATGTCGTTCATGTTGTGTGGAGTTGTAAGGAGGTGGAAAGTGTTTGGAGTAACCTCAGTTGGGCTAATCTCTCGGACTCCATCCATCCGGGTGACTTCACTAACCTTATTTCAAGTTTTTTGCAGGTTTCGGAGGCCTACAAAGCCGAGATTTTCATACTCACAGCTATTGTGGAATTAAAGGAATGTTGTCCATCTAAGCCGCCTAGCTCATCCTTTAGGCCATATCCTCTCAGTTGCAGGTGACATGTTCCAGAACTTCCTCAATCCTTAAGTTGCCTTGCCCGTTGTAGATCAGATTCCCATCTCGTATCAATGTCGCCCACCTAACCATCCACAGTTCAAAGCAAATTTCAATGGTGCTGTATTCAATAGCATCAATGCGGTTGGAATTGGAGTGGTTGTTCGAGATGTTAAAGGTGATGTTGTAGGTGCTCTCTCTATGCGTATTCCGCTCCCTTAAACTGTTGCAGAAGTGGAGGTCCTTGAGTGCCGACGTGCTATCCAATTTGTATGTGAGATTGGAATCCATGAAGTAACCTTTGAAGGTGATTCAGTGCTCGTAATTCAAGCTCTCAAATCTGGAGAGGTTGACCAATTCGTGTATGGGCATATTATTGATGTGTTTCTTTTATTTTTGTCATGTTAACTAGTCATGTAATAAAGTAGCTGATGCTCTGGCTAAATAATCTAAAGCTGGTTTAACTTTTCAAGTGTGGCTAGAAGACATTCCTGGGAATTTAGTACCATTAGTTATTGCTGATGTTTTTTAAGTTTTTGGTTTTTGAATAAAGTCCAGTCACTACAAAAAAATCGAGCTGTCCAAGCGTTTTTTTCCCGGCGTTTTTACAAACTGCTGTAATAGATAACCCTGTTCCAGCGCTTTTAAAAGTGCTGGGACAGGCCCCTCCATTCCCGTATGGAGAATGACCTGTCCCAGCACTTTTAAAAGCGCTGGGACAGCTCTTTCTTCATAAAGGAATGAGAATGACCTCTCCTAGCGCTTTTAAAAGCGCTGGGACAAGTCCCTCCATTCCCGTATGGAGAATGACCTGTCCCGGCGCTTTTAAAAGCGTTGGGACAGCTCTTTCTCCATAAGGGAATGAGAATGACTTGTCCCAGCGCTTTTAAAAGCGCTAGGACAGGTCCCTCCATTCCCGTATGGAGAATGACCTGTCCCGGCGCTTTTAAAAGTGCTAGGACAGCTCTTTCTCCATAAGGGAATGAGAATGACCTATCCTAGCGCTTTTTGAAGCACTAGAATAGGTCAACCTATTCCAGTGCTCCGAAAGCACTGGGATAGGTCACCTAAAGCGCTGGGATAGGTCACTTAGGAAATGACCAAAAGACCATAAACTAAGAAATGACCAAAATACTCCAAAACCATAAAATAACCAAAATACCCCTAAAATTCAAAAAATGACCAAAATACCCCTGAAACCCAAAAATTACAAAAATACCTCCAAAGCCCCAAAAACGACCAAAATACCCCAAAAACCTAAAAATTACCAAAATATCCCCAAAACCCCAAAAATGACCAAAATACCCTTGAAGCCTAAAAATGACTAAAATACCCCTAAAAAAAAAAAAGACCAAATACCTCGAAACCTAAACAAATGACTAAAATACCCTTGAAACCTGAAAATGACAAAAATACCCCTGAAACATAAAAAGTGACTGAAATACCCCCAAAATCCAATAAATGACCAAAATACCTCAAAAATCTAAAAATTACCAAAATATCCCCGAAACCTAAAAAATGACCAAAATACCCTTGAAACCTGAAAATGACTAAAATACCCCTAAAACCTAAGAAAATTACCAAAATACCCCCGAAACCTAAAAATTACCAAAATCCCTCCAAAACATAAAAACATTATCGAAATACCCCCTAAAACTAAGAAAATGACCAAAATATCCCCAAAACCTAAAAATGACCAAAATACCCCTGAAATCCAAAAAATGACCAAAATACCCCCCGAAACCTAAAAAATGACCAAAATACCCTCGAAACCTAAAAAATGGCCAAAATAACCCCGAAACCTAAAAATTGATCAAAATAACCTTGAAACCTAAAAATTACCAAAATATCCCTCGAAACCTAAAAATTAACCAAAATACCCCCAAACCTAAGAAATGACCAAAATACCCCCAAAACCATAAAATGACCAAAATACTACCAAGTCCAAAAAATGACCAAAATACCCTCGAAACCTGAAAATGACCAAAATACCCCCAAAATCCAAAAAATGACCAAAATACCCTTGAAACCCAAAAAAAGACCCAAAATACCCCCAAAACCTAAAAATTGACCAAAACGACCAAAATACCTCTAAACCTATAAAATGACCAAAATACCCCTCAAAATATCTAAATGACCAACATACCACTAATCCTATACGATGAACAAAATACACCTAAAGCCTTTAAAATTATGAAAATAGGGGTTTAGGGGGTATTTTGGTCATTTGTTATGTTTAGGGAGTATTTTGGTCATTTTTTAGTTTTATGGGGGATTTTGGTCATTTTTTAGGTTTAGGGAGTATTTTTATCAGCTTACAAGTTTAAGGGGCATTTTCGTCATTTTATTGGTTTCGAGGTATTTTGGTCATTTTTTAGGTTTCGAGGATATTTTGGTCATTTTAAGGTTTAGGGGTTATTTTGGTCATATATAGGTTTTAGGGGTACTTTGGTCATTTTTTTGGGTTTCAGGGGGTATTTCAGTTAATTTCTAGGTTTTGAGGGTACTTCGATCATTTTTAGGTTTCGAGGATATTTCGACCATTTTTAGGTTTCTAGGTTATTTTGGTCAATTTTCAGGCTTCGGGGTTATTTTGGCCATTATTAAGGTTTCAAGGGTATTTTGGTCATTTTTAGGTTTTGGGATTATTTTGGTTAATTTTTAGGCTTCGAGGTTATTTTGGCCATTTTTTAGGTTTCGGAGGTATTTTGGTAATTTTTTAGGTTTCGATGGTATTTTGGACTTTTTCTTGGGGTTTTAGGGGTATTTTGGTCATTTTAAGATTTCAGAGGTATTTTGGTAATTTTTAAGTTTTGAGGGTATTTTGGACATTTTTTGGGGTTTTAGGGGTATCTTGGTCATTTTTAGGTTTCAGAGGTATTTGGTCATTTTTTGGGCTTCATGGGTAGTTTCGTCATTTTACATTTTTTTTAGTTATTACATTATATTTTACTAATTTTTAATGAGGAATTATATTTTATTAATTTGAAGTATTAAATTAAAATGTATTAAATTAGTTTGAAGTATTAAATTAAATTAAATTTTGTTAAATTGAATTATTAAAAAATATTTTTATTAAGTAATATAATTTATTTTATTAATTTGCACTGTTAAATTATATTTTATTAATTTGAAGTATTATATTCAATCTTATTAATCAAGAAAATATTAAATATTACTATTTATATTACTATTTATAATTTGAACTATTTATATTACTCTTAATCAAGAAAATGTTAATGGAAAGACCTATCTCGACGCTTTTAAAAGCACTAAAATAGGCCTCTCTCCATAAGGGAATGGAAAGACCTGTCCCAGCGCTTTTGAAAGCCTCGGGATAGGATCACTCATTCCCTTATGGGGATAGACCTGTCCCAGCGCTTTTGAAAGCGCTGGAATAGGGTCCACCTATTCCAGCGCTTCCAAAAGCGCTAGGATAGGTCTCCAAAAGCGCTGGGATAGGTCCCTCGTACCACTTAAAATTTTTCAGACTTCCCACTTATTTTTTTCACCTTCCCACCACTTTGGTCTCTCGTTTTTGGTCTCCCACTTCTTTACTTCAGATGCTTTACTCTCACCCACATTTTCTCTCCCTCTCCCTCTTCCTTAACCCACTTCCCCTCCTCCTCTCTTCTTCTTTACTCAAAACCCACCATTTCTTTTCCAAAATTTCAAACACAAAAATACTACCCAAAACCACAAACCCTACCCAAAGCAAGGTAAGTCTTTCTAGCTCTCATTTCTATTTTGTAGCAATATTTGTATATATATTTGTTGTTAAATTTCTAGTTTTTTAGTTTTGATTTTGGTTGAAGTTTGGTTTGGGTTATGTGTATATTTTTGTGTAACTGTTGGTTGACTGTGTGGGTTTTAGTTTTGGTTTGGTTAAAGTTTAGTTTATTTTTTATTTCTGGTTTTGGTTTTTTATTTTTTTTTCCTTCTTGCTAATTTGATGAAGGATTTTAGTTGAGATCTATGATTCCTAGCCTACATTGGTTTATTTCACATGGGTTTTCTCTCTTTTTATGATTTAGTGGCTTTGGAGTGGACAATTTTTTTGGGATTGTCATATATAATAGTAATAATAATAATAAAAATATAGCCTCTCAATGCATGGTTGAGGAATAATGTGGTGTTGTGCTTGAGGAATAAGAGAGGTATTTTCCGAATGCATTATTTTAGGTGATGAGAGAATAATTAGGAAAACACAAGTGGAATTGGAATCTTATTGGTAATTACTTCTAAAACTTATTTTAATCAAGAGGGGTCTAAATTATTCTTATTGTGGTGTTGATTATTGTTGCTTAACATTTTATTTAGCAGTTGCTATTTGCATGACTCAAATACTGCTAAAACTACAATAGCTTGCCGTAAACTTTATTTGTTTATTTATTAAAATTATCTCACTTGCTTAAAATTTATCTTTGGGTTTGCAAATATATCTTACTTGCTTAAAAATTATTCCTAGGTGTTCATTGGGTGATGTTACAAATGGTGATGCTTAGTACCAAAAAGCCCTGGAAGTTTCAAATGATAAGTCACAAAACCTCATGAGATTAGAACTTTTACCATTGAGCTCTAATTGTATGTTTGAGGAATTTTAATTTTGTGTCTTTGCGAAGGATCTTTTATTTTGAAGAATTATGGATGTAATAAAAGTTTATGAGCCATTTAGACTAATGGAAATGGATTGTTTTTGTTGGAACCTCCTTTGGGTCACAAGAATTAATTATCATTGTGGTTGGGAAGATTTTATTTTATTTTATATATAGGTCAGAAATTTTGAGGATTCAAGTGCTCTAGGCACTGATTGGGTTTGGGGTGTGACAATAGTATTGTGCTTGTGTGAATGCTTGTGAAATGTTGTCCATTGTGCTATGGCTTGCATGTTTTCCATCTTAAAGTTTTGTTGTTCAGCTAGTTTTTTAGTTGTTCGCATGTTTCCTCTTCACTCATCCCTTACCTATTTCTTTAGCCACCATCTACGTCTTTTAGATAAGAAGCCATTAAAGATCATAAGAAGTTCTTAGGATTGGACCATATACATGTGCAGAACAAAATTATGGGTAATAATATTTTATTTAAGTGTTTTTGTTATTATATATGTATTTTTTTTTTTTTTATATCTTGTATATATTTTTGATTTTTTTTTTCTATTTTCATTTGTGATTTGTGCCAGTGGATTACATGTATGGTTGCACAACATCCCTGGGATTCAACTAAGGACAGCAAGTCCTTTATACATGGTAATATGAAATTTTTTATTTTTATTAGTTTTATTTTTTGGCTTAATTAAAAATATTTCTAATTGCTCTAAATTTAACTTTTTTTAGAGTGAGATGAAAACTTTTACTACATTGATTGTGGATATGATGAAACGTATAATTCTTTCTCAGGTTAGTAAATTATACTTAGTTTTTATTGTTTTTGTTAAGGTTATTTTTTTAAAAAAATATATAAAAATATCTGCATGAAGTTCCTATTTATCTATTTTGAAATATTCATTTTATTATGACTAAGTAGAGTTATTATAACTATTACTATTACTATTATTATTTGCAAACTTATTATTGTTGTTGTTGAATGCTTGATAGATTGAAAATGAGTGTGGGAATATTATGGGCCCATATGGAGAGGCTGGAAAGGAATGCGTGAATTGGCGTGCTAAATTGTGCATTAATAAGTGGAAAATCTCTCTATAAATACACTGCACTTGTCAAATATATTTGATGTTGCCTTTTATTGGAAGCATTTTAGAATCTAACAAAATCTACATAATATGATATTGGAACCTGATTTAGTTATCAAGTTGAGGTAGTAAATTAAACTTATATTACATGTTTGATTATGTTGCATTAAAGTTAATAATTTAACTTGATATGGAAAATATTCTTCTTTTAATATTGTTTAGTTTAATATTCTAATTATTTCTTCTTCTTTTTTTTAGGGGGACATAGTGTTTTTAGCACCACCATGGGGAGGTCCATCATACAAAGGTATTGAAAATTTTACACTTGAGTTTCTCAAGCCAAGAGATGGGTATGTGATAGATGTGTTTGTTTCCCAAACATAAGCAGATTATAAATTTATTTTAGTTAGTCCAGAGAATAGGGTGCTAATATATTAGTATGTCTAAAACTCTTAAGAAATAAAAATAGGAAGTTTCTTATTATATGTGTGGCTTTTCCTCTTTCATTCAAGGTCAATGTGATTTGCTTAAATTTTAAATATGGTTTAGTGTATATATGGATATATGTTAGATATGTGTGTGTAATTTGGATCTGGGATATGCTTAAAGTTTTAGTCTTTTTAGTAACTGTATGCATATTGCTTGTGTATGTGTTTTTAGTACACAGAGTATTCTTTGGAAATGGGATTTGCTTAAATTTTGAATCTTTTTTAGTGTATAAATGCATATATGTCTGTATGCATAATTTTGATATGGGATTTGCTTAAATTTTGAATTTTTTTATTTTTCAATACACACAGTATACTTTGGAAATGGGATTTGCCTAAATTTTGATTTTTTTTTTTTTAATAAAAAATGTATATACATGGGATTGTAATTTGGATCTGGGTTTTGCTTAATTTTTTTTGGGTAGAACCATTGAGAGGGTTCCGGGGTGGGGTGTTATTTGAATCTTTTTTAGTAATTATGTGGTGCATATACATGTACTTATGACTGTGTAGGCATGCGCATGCTAGCATGTAATTTGGATTTGAAATTGGCTTAATTTTTTTTTTTTTTTTATTAAGTAATACTATGGCCACTACAACTGGAGAATATCTGGCTATTTCTCTTGAACAATAGCTGTAGTTATCATGATCACTACATATTCATCCTGCAGTTAAAGAAATTCTTTTGAGAATCTTGGTTTTATATTGCAGCTAGCTTTTATGGAAAAGAAGACTCTAGAAATGTGAAGTTGCCTCCAATGACGGTTTTAGTATTGATGTTCCTCTAAGAAGGGACCCTTTGGAGGTGTTTGGTATGGACATCATGTTGAAGATATTGAGCTACCTCGACCCACGCAGCATGGCACTCTCTCCTTGTCTCATGTGCCTGGCACGCCGTCTCCTCCACTGATCGTCTCTGGGCTTCCAAGGTCGCTCATTGCTCCTTCTTCCCCTTCATTTTTCCTTTTATTTTATTTTATTTTTATTTTTTTTATTTCTTTCTAGTGGCCTTCCTTGTGATTTTAGATTCACTATCAAATTTACACAAATTGGGTTTGAATTCTTTTGTGCTTAGTTTTGTTTGATTTCTAATGGCTCTTTGCCCAATTGGTTGTTTTAGACAAACAATGAAAAGCTACATTAAATAATTGATGATTGTGAAAAAAATTCTTTTCCACAAATCATTCTATTACTCCTGCTTGAAATAATGATAGAGGGCACTTTATACTTTGATTATTGCTTGGTTTGATTTTTCCTTGTCATAATATCCAGTTTAAATCACTGCAAATAGTAACTTATTGCAGCCTTTGATTAGTAGATATTTGTTTTCCCTTGATGTTATTATGTTAAAGCATAATATAATTTAGACTTAGATTTTGCAGGATTAGTAGCTTGCTCTAAGTTTGAGTATTAGCTTTCCGTGAGCAAACCAGTGAATTGCTAAAGGGTGAGTAACATCTACTTCATAATACCCTACTAGTCTATAATTATATGTTAAAATTTCTGCTGTGGTGGATTGTTGGTTTGAAGCAAGCGGGTGGCGTGCATGGTGATATAAGGTGGTCTACTTTTCATTAGTGGGAGTGTTGATTATGTTGTTCCTATTGTGCTATAATTATTGGTACTTAGTCATTCTCACTGGAATTTCCTTAATAATTCCATCTTTTATGTGATCATCTAAGTTTACTTTTTATCTATAGTTGTATATGTAAAAGGGAAATGCTAACGGATACCCTTAGGGCGATGGTTAATAATCCATTTCAATAAAGTTTTTATGAGAAAAAAAAAGCAATTAATATTGGATAAAGTTTATCTACAAAATTGGTTGTAGATTAAGGCTACAAACTTACTCAATAAAATAAATATTATTACATATTTTGAAAATCTAATCGTTGAATTGCATGTCTTTATGCTCTTAATAAACATATTAAATTTTGTGTTAATCGGATATTATTTATTATATGATCTATAAGCTTATATTTTGTGTATAATTTTAAATTACAAAAACTTGCAATTTAAAAAATTTATTGATGACATAGCTATTGATCTTTAATTTTCTTGAAATTTTGCAAGTTCGGAGGATATAAGAAGAAAATGTAATCTAATAGTGGATTTGTCAAAATTCACCTCCAATAAAAAGATATTAAGTAAGTTTGTAGCTAAATTTTGTCCATTAATATTTTGACAGTTTTTTTTTTTTTTTATTTCTCATAAAAGTAGTATAAATTTTTTTTAAAAATAGATTATTAACTATTACCTTGAGGCACTTGTTAGCATGATTCTACGTAAAATATTAAATGTGAAAGAATACTTTTTCATAAGTCATAATAAATATCCTCACAACTTAGCTTATGTCCATAATCCCTATACATACGATGAAATCTCGATGATGCGACGTTTATATACGCGGTACCGCGTAACTTGTTTCTATGTTATTATCCTAAAAATTTCAGCATCACTGAGATTAAGTAGCACAAGTAAATCATTACCCCAAACAATTTCCATGAAGTTACCTGGAAAATGACATAGAAAAATTGACAAGGAGATGGTACTCTCTATGAGTATGAGAAAAGAACTTGCGGAGAGACTGTCAAATAGGTGATGACAAAAACTAAGCCGATAAGGTTTGCACAGCAGCAACAATAGTGTGCGTTTACGCGCTGCTTTTTTCGCGTTTGCGTTTGCATTTGATTGGTCTTATGACACTGTTTATGAGCCAGTCAAATTGCGCAAAACACGTAAATAATATTTTGGTTATTTAAAAAATATTTTACTATATTATTTTCAGCAAATAAACTATATTCATACAAAAGTGAACAATGGGCCAGG
Source organism: Quercus ilex subsp. ballota (assembly GCA_032727855.1). Taxonomy (NCBI): domain Eukaryota; kingdom Viridiplantae; phylum Streptophyta; class Magnoliopsida; order Fagales; family Fagaceae; genus Quercus; species Quercus ilex. Next base: position 18,486,703 of record CM064913.1, on the reverse strand, counting down.
CACGTTAAGTCGCGTCTCCAAGTCAATTCAACGTCGACTTCTAGTTCTAGCCCCTCAGTTTAGTCTTCACGCGGGTAAAGATGGTCAGTGAAAACGATGGCGTGACTCGACTTTTGCACTTTCCTTTACATGCTATTAAAATTGAAAAAATTAAATTTTAAAAATAAATAAATAAAGAGTATTATATTTTTGGATTCCCTTAATGTGGCGTTTGGTACATCCACATTACTCCTGACATTCAGATTTCTAGGAATCACATTCCTAAGAATGTAACTATTCCTATGTTTGGTTTATTCCCAGGAATCTTAAATGAATTATTTATTTTTCCCATTCTATTCTTATATTTAAATGTGAACTACCAAGTCATTTAAAAAAAAGGGTTAAAATTGTCAATTTATAAAAAATACAATTTCCTTTAAGCTTGGGAATCTGGATTCCCACCTGTTTTAAAGGGAATCCACATTCCCACTGAGAGGGGTTTAAGGGGGGAATCCAGATTCCCCTGGCAACTGATTCCCTAGCATGATTTGCAACCAAACATGAGAATCTTTAAACATTCCTAGGAATCCTAAAATATTACCCTGTACCAAACGCTACATAAATGTTTTTCAATTTTTTTTTTTTGCATTCACATAGTATAATTCAAAAATATTTTCCTTTTATTGTCAAAATTCGAATTACAACACTTAAGTTAGGATATATTATCATTTCCTTTCCGAGATTTAAATTTTTAACTTTAACATTTATGTTTATATATATATATATATATATAACAACTAGGAAGCAAATATAGTGTTCTGACACATTATGTTATTTATTTATTTTTATTAGACACATTATTTATTTTAAATTAAACAAAAAATAGATTAATTATAATTAAGAATCCATAATCATGTGTAGTCGAAACTTAATTCACACAAGTGGATGTTAACGGTTAAAAATATTTTCATGATATCTTTCAGTCCAGTGGACAGATAAGAGCTCATGAACTGTCTTTTGATCGTTGTGACTTCAAGATCAATTTCATGCAACATAATTGGAAATTAAACTATAAAGTTATAGTTTTACCCATATGATGTAATATGATGATGATAATAAAATGACGTTTGTGGGGCCAAAGAATCCCACGGCCCAGCCCATTTCATTCCTGGGCCGAAGGCCCGAGCCGAGGAGGTACCTATGTCCGAGGATGATCTCATCATCGGTCATCTCGGCATTAAATATACCTGACTCCTGTCCTGGTCGCATTAATGAGGAAAGGACCCCGCACCAGCATCGCCTTGGTTGCCGTGACTCCCAAAAGGGACTGAGAAGGCGGCTGATGGGACAAGCACCTGAGCAACGTCCAGATCGTTCAACAAGTGTAGGGCTAGGATTGGTTGGGTAAAGGGTATATAATGTAAAGGAATCCCTCAGGAGAAGAAAGAGAAAGGAGGAAGAAAAAAGGAAAAAGGACGAAAAGTCTAAGAATAAAGGGGAAGAAAAGTCTCCTCGGCCATGGACCGAGGAGCATCCCCCAGTTGTAAAATTGCTCTAAATCTTTCATTGAATAAAAGAGACCGGAGTTCACGCCTCGTGAACGCCGGCCGGCGCCTAGACCTTCGATCCCACTCTCTATAAATTCATTGCGGGGTTCGTTGGGCTTTTAACCCGTGTCCCTTGGGCTTGGGCAACCAAAAACCCAGACCCTACAATTGGCGCCGTCTGTGGGGAGGATTAGTGCGCCGCCGGCGCAACAGGCGACTGTTCTAAACGATCATGCTATGGAAGATTGGTGGTGATGCAAAAAAAAAAGAGAGAAGAACTATCAAACAAACATCGCAGAAAGATAAAAGCTCAAAGATAGAAGATTCAACAAAAAAAAAAGCTTGAATATTATTTCATATAAAGAAAAAAGGCTACAGATTACAATCAGAGGCTCAGGCAGGCTTGTTTTACAACTGTTCCTACCAGCTAGTCCTATAATCAGAGGCCCAGGCAGACCCGCCCTAAAACTAGCTAGAGGGAAGTGTCAATCCGTACCCTTATTGGCATCAAGAGAATCGGAGAACTTGACAATAAGGGGCGGAAGGGGGCCGGGGGCTTGAACAAAGTGAGGAGCAGATGCAGGGGCTCCGGGAGGCCCTCCCCCATGATGTTCCCTTGATTCTCTCCAACCCACGCGAGCGTTGGCCGTCGGTGACGGCAACACTCGGGCACCGCCCATAATGTGAGTTCGCACGTCTCCTCCGTCGGGGGTGCGCTCTGAGGAGGGACGTTAGGTACTTCAACGACATCCCTCCGGGCCACCGTGCATGGCCCCATCGGGGTTACGCCTAGACTCTGCCGCACCGGAAGCTCAGTGGGGGCTACGGCCACAACGGCTCTTGGCACGGATGTTCTCACACCCGTCCAAAGCCGCCCCATATCGCCTAACTCCAGTCACAATTCCGGCGGGGTTGTTAAAGGGGCATGAGGAGTTGAAGGGGTATCTTCTTTCTGGTTGAGTTGAGAAGTTCATGGAATGTGGAGAAACCATCCCCCCAGGAGGCCTTATATAGTGGATGAAGGTTGGTGGGAATTAATTCACGCAGATTTCGAAAAGATAGTTACCGAAGCGTTGGATGGTAATGAAGCGGCCAGATTCCAAGGGAGCCGCAAACCGTTGAGCTCATGTGGATTTACGAGGCCATTAATGAACGCACGTCTCGCGCACCGGACCGTCATGCGCGGAATACGAACGGCCAAGAGACGCTTCGCAAATGAAAAACATGAGGGCTCGATCTGGAGGCGAGATCAATGCCACGTGTAAGATCACGAGCCGTTCGTAGGAGGAATCGTCCCCAGTAAAGCAATCCGAGAACAAACCCCTACTTACGGAGAAATGAAAGCGTTAGACAGAACCAAGGCACTGCATGGCCCTCGGACTCAGGCCTATGGGGAAACTAACCGCTCCAGACGGCCAAGCGTTAGACAGAACCAAGGCACTGCATAGTCCTCGGACTCAGGCCTATGGGGAAACTAACCGCTCCAGACGGCCAAGCGTTAGACAGAACCAAGGCACTGCATGGTCCTCGGACTCAGGCCTATGGGGAAACTAACCGCTCCAGACGGACAAGCGTTAGACAGAACCAAGGCACTGCATGGTCCTCGGACTCAGGCCTATGGGGAAACTAACCGCTCCAGACAGCCAAGCGTTAGACAAAACCAAGGCACTGCATGGTCCTCGGACTCAGGCCTATGGGGAAACTAACCGCTCTAGACGGACAAGCGTTATACAGAACCAAGGCACTGCATGGTCCTCGGACTCAGGCTTATGGGGAAACTAACCGCTCCAGACAGCCAAGTATTAGACAGAACCAAGGCGCTGCATGGTCCTCGGACTCAGGCCTATGGGGAAACTAACCGCTCCAGACGGACAAGCGTTAGACAGAACCAAGGCACTGCATGGTCCTCGGACTAAGACCTATGGGGAAACTAACCGCTCCAGACGGACAAGCGTTAGACAGAACCAAGGCACTGCATGGTCCTCGGACTCAGGCCTATGGGGAAACTAACCGCTCCAGACGGCTAAGCGTTAGACAGAACCAAGGCGCTGCATGGTCCTCGGACTCAGGCCTATGGGGAAACTAACCGCTCCAGACGGCCAAGCGTTAGACAGAACCAAGGCACTGCATGGTCCTCGGACTCAGGTCTATGGGGAAACTAACCGCTCCAGATGGACAAGCGTTAGACAGAACCAAGGCACTGCATGGTCCTCGGACTCAGGCCTATGGGGAAACTAACCGCTCCAGACGGCCAAGCGTTAGACAGAACCAAGGCACTGCATGGTCCTCGGACTCAGGCCTATGGGGAAACTAACTGCTCCAGATGCCAAGCGTTAGACAGAACCAAGGCACTGCATGGTCCTCGGACTCAGGCCTATGGGGAAACTAACCGCTCCAGACAGCCAAGCGTTAGACAGAACCAAGGCACTGCATGGTCCTCGGACTCAGGCCTATGGGGAAACTAACTGCTCCAGATGCCAAGCGTTAGACAGAACCAAGGCACTGCATGGTCCTCGGACTCAGGCCTATGGGGAAACTAACCGCTCCAGACGGCCAAGCGTTAGATAGAACCAAGGCACTGCATGGTCCTCGGACTCAGGCCTATGGGGAAACTAACTGCTCCAGATGCCAAGCGTTAGACAGAACCAAGGCACTACATGGTCCTCGGACTCAAGCCTATGGGGAAACTAACCGCTCCAGACGGCCAAGCGTTAGACAGAACCAAGGCACTGCATGGTCCTCGGACTCAGGCCTATGGGGAAACTAACCGCTCCAGACGGACAAGCGTTAGATAGAACCAAGGCACTGCATGGTCCTCGGACTCAGGCCTACGGGGAAACTAACCGCTCCAGACGGCCAAGCGTTAGACAGAACCAAGGCACTGCATGGTCCTCGGACTCAAGCCTATGGGGAAACTAACCGCTCCAGATGCCAAGCGTTAGACAGAACCAAGGCACTGCATGGTCCTCGGACTCAGGCCTATGTGGAAACTAACCGCTCCAGACGGCCAAGCGTTAGACAGAACCAAGGCACTGCATGGTCCTCGGACTCAGGCCTTTGGGGAAACTAACCGCTCCAGACGGCGAAGCGTTAGACAGAACCAAGGCACTGCATGGTCCTCGGACTCAGGCCTATGGGGAAACTAACCGCTCCAGACGGCCAAGCGTTAGACAGAACCAAGGCACTGCATGGTCCTCGGACTCAGGCCTATGGGGAAACGAACCGCTCCAGATGCCAAGCGTTAGACAGAACCAAGGCACTGCATGATCTTCGGACTCAGGCCTATGGGGAAACTAACCGCTCCAGACAGCCAAGCGTTAGACAGAACCAAGGCACTGCATGGTCCTCGGACTCAGGCCTTTGGGGAAACTAACCACTCCAGACAGCCAAGCGTTAGACCGAACCAAGGCACTGCATGGTCCTCGGACTCAGGCCTATGGGGAAACTAACCGCTCCAGACGGCTAAGCGTTAGACAGAACCAAGGCGCTGCATGGTCCTCGGACTCAGGCCTATGGGGAAACTAACCGCTCCAGACGGCCAAGCGTTAGACAGAACCAAGGCACTGCACGGTCCTCGGACTCAGGCCTATGGGGAAACTAACCGCTCCAGACGGACAAGCGTTAGACAGAACCAAGGCACTGCATGGTCCTCGGACTCAGGCCTATGGGGAAACTAACCGCTCCAGAAGGACAAGCGTTAGACAGAACCAAGGCACTGCATGGTCCTCGAACTCAGGCCTATGGGGAAACTAACCGCTCGAGAGAGCCAAGCGTTAGACAGAACCAAGGCGCTGCATGGTCCTCGGACTCAGGCCTATGGGGAAACTAGCCGCTCCAGACGGCTAAGCGTTAGACAGAACCAAGGCACTGCATGGTCCTCGGCCTCAGGCCTATGGGGAAACTAACCGCTCCAGACGGACAAGTGTTAGACAGAACCAAGGCACTGCATAGTCCTCGGACTCAGGCCTATGGGGAAACTAACCGCTCCAGACGGCCAAGCGTTAGACAGAACCAAGGCACTGCATGGTCCTCGGACTCAGACCTCTGGGGAAACTAACCGCTCCAGATGCCAAGCGTTAGACAGAACCAAGGCACTGCATGGTCCTCGGACTCAGGCCTATGGGGAAACTAACCGCTCCAGACAGCCAAACGTTAGACAGAACCAAGGCGCTGCATGATCCTCGGACTCAGGCCTATGGGGAAACTAACCGCTCTAGACAGCCAAGCGTTAGACAGAACCAAGGCGCTGCATGGTCCTCGGACTCAGGCCTATGGGGAAACTAATTACTTCAGATGACCCTAAGTGTTAGACAGAACCAAGGCACTGCTTGGTCCTCGGACTCAGGCTCACGGGGAAACTAACCACCTCAGATGATCCTAAGAGTTAGACAGAACCAAGGCACTGCATGGTCCCAGGACTCAGGCCTATGGGGAAACTAACTGCTCCAGATGCCAAGCGTTAGACAGAACCAAGGCACTGCATGGTCCTCGGACTCAGGCCTATGGGGAAACTAACCGCTCCAGACAGCCAAGCGTTAGACAGAACCAAGGCACTGCATGGTCCTCGTACTCAGGCCTATGGGGAAACTAACTGCTCCAGATGCCAAGCGTTAGACAGAAACAAGGCACTGCATGGTCCTCGGACTCAGGCCTATGGGGAAACTAACCGCTCCAGACGGCCAAGCGTTAGACAGAACCAAGGCACTGCATGGTCCTCGGACTCAGGCCTTTGGGGAAACTAACCGCTCCAGATGCTAAGCGTTAGACAGAACCAAGGCACTCCATGGTCCTCGGACTCAGGCCTATGGGGAAACTAACCGCTCCAGACGGCCAAGCGTTAGACAGAACCAAGGCACTGCATGGTCCTCGGACTCAGGCCTATGGGGAAACTAACCGCTCCAGACGGACAAGCGTTAGACAGAACCAAGGCACTGCATGGTCCTCGGACTCAGGCCTATGGGGAAACTAACCGCTCAAGACGGCCAAGCGTTAGACAGAACCAAGGCACTGCATGGTCCTCGGACTCAGACCTATGGGGAAACTAACCGCTCCAGATGCCAAGCGTTAGACAGAACCAAGGCACTGCATGGTCCTCGGACTCAGGCCTATGTGGAAACTAACCGCTCCAGACGGCCAAGCGTTAGACAGAACCAAGGCACTGCATGGTCCTCGGACTCAGGCCTTTGGGGAAACTAACCGCTCCAGACGGCTAAGCGTTAGACAGAACCAAGGCACTGCATGGTCCTCGGACTCAGGCCTATGGGGAAACTAACCGCTCCAGACGGCCAAGCGTTAGACAGAACCAAGGCACTGCATGGTCCTCGGACTCAGGCCTTTGGGTAAACTAACCGCTCCAGACGGCTAAGCGTTAGACAGAACCAAGACACTGCATGGTCCTCGGACTCAGGCCTATGGGGAAACTAACCGCTCCAGACGGCCAAGCGTTAGACAGAACCAAGGCACTGCATGGTCCTCGGACTCAGGCCTTTGGGTAAACTAACCGCTCCAGACGGCTAAGCGTTAGACAGAACCAAGACACTGCATGGTCCTCGGACTCAGGCCTATGGGGAAACTAACCGCTCCAGACGGACAAGCGTTAGACAGAACCAAGGCACTGCATGGTCCTCGGACTCAGGCCTATGTGGAAACTAACCGCTCCAGATGCCAAGCGTTAGACAGAACCAAGGCACTGCATGGTCTTCGGACTCAGGCCTATGGGGAAACTAACCGCTCCAGACAGCCAAGCGTTAGACAGAACCAAGGCACTGCATGGTCCTCGGACTCAGGCCTTTGGGGAAACTAACCGCTCCAGACGGCCAAGCGTTAGACAGAACCAAGGCACTGCATGGTCCTCGGACTCAGGCCTATGGGGAAACTAACCGCTCCAGATGCCAAGCGTTAGACAGAACCAAGGCACTGCATGGTCTTCGGACTCAGGCCTATGGGGAAACTAACCGCTCCAGACAGCCAAGCGTTAGACAGAACCAAGGCACTGCATGGTCCTCGGACTCAGGCCTTTGGGGAAACTAACCACTCCAGACAGCCAAGCGTTAAACAGAACCAAGGCACTGCATGGTCCTCGGACTCAGGCCTATGGGGAAACTAACCGCTCCAGACGGCTAAGCGTTAGACAGAACCAAGGCGCTGCATGGTCCTCGGACTCAGGCCTATGGGGAAACTAACCGCTCCAGACGGCCAAGCGTTAGACAGAACCAAGGCACTGCATGGTCCTCGGACTCAGGCCTATGGGGAAACTAACCGCTCCAGACGGACAAGCGTTAGACAGAACCAAGGCACTGCATGGTCCTCGGACTCAGGCCTATGGGGAAACTAACCGCTCCAGAAGGACAAGCGTTAGACAGAACCATGGCACTGCATGGTCCTCGAACTCAGGCCTATGGGGAAACTAACCGCTCCAGAGAGCCAAGCGTTAGACAGAACCAAGGCGCTGCATGGTCCTCGGACTCAGGCCTATGGGGAAACTAACCGCTCCAGACGGCTAAGCGTTAGACAGAACCAAGGCACTGCATGGTCCTCAGACTCAGGCCTATGGGGAAACTAACCGCTCCAGATGGACAAGCGTTAGACAGAACCAAGGCACTGCATGGTCCTCGGACTCAGGCCTATGGGGAAACTAACCGCTCCAGACGGCCAAGCGTTAGACAGAACCAAGGCACTGCATGGTCCTCGGACTCAGACCTCTGGGGAAACTAACCGCTCCAGATGCCAAGCGTTAGACAGAACCAAGGCACTGCATGGTCCTCGGACTCAGGCCTATGGGGAAACTAACCGCTCCAGACAGCCAAACGTTAGACAGAACCAAGGCGCTGCATGATCCTCGGACTCAGGCCTATGGGGAAACTAACCGCTCTAGACAGCCAAGCGTTAGACAGAACCAAGGCGCTGCATGGTCCTCGGACTCAGGCCTATGGGGAAACTAACTACTTCAGATGACCCTAAGTGTTAGACAGAACCAAGGCACTGCATGGTCCTCGGACTCAGGCTCACGGGGAAACTAACCACCTCAGATGATCCTAAGAGTTAGACAGAACCAAGGCACTGCATGGTCCCAGGACTCAGGCCTCTGGGGAAACTAACTCCTTCAGAGGATTCCAGGTGTTAGACAGAACCAAAAGCGCTGCATGATCCTAGGACTCAGGCCTATGGGGAAACTAACTCCTTCAGGGGATTCTAAGTGTTAGACAGAACCAAAGGCACTGTATGGTCCTCGGGCTCAAGCCTGCGAGGAGGCCAACTACCTCTAGGGAATCCTAAATGACTACCCAAAGAATTTTCTACCTGGCCCTTAGAAAGCGGTGGGTCTACCCAAGCGTACATGCCCTCACTATAATGGTTGATGCCGCGATTGGCCGAGATGTGATTGAAGTTAGAACCATGCAAGCAAAGAAAAAACAGATAGCGAACAAGTAAGCAGACAACCACAACAAACAGGAAAAGAAACAAAACTCATATTTCATTAAGTCCAAAAAAGAATTACACGATACGAATTACATTACAGTCACAAAACAAAAAGAAAAAAGAAGAAAATGCAAAAGACCGAAGGGCCTGCCCTGCTCACTTATTCTCCTCCCTTAGCTGGGGGCTGGACTATAGCAGCTTCGAGGCCTTCTGAGCTTTGGCCAGGAGGGACAGCCTGCGAAGGCGTGGCAGGAATGGCTGCCTCCTCAGCAACGGAAACTTCAGCTTCAGAGGAAGACTTCACAACCTCCTAGGGCGCCTCCTCAACGGGGCCCTCACCCAATTCTGCCCCCTTGGGAGGGTCACTTCCTTGGACAAGCACACCCACGGGCTCAGCAACTGATGTGTCCTCACCCGTAACAGCGCCGGTTTCCTCCGCAGCCTCCTCGGCCTCAGCGCCACTTGGAGTTGCCTCGCGGATGGCAGGAGGGTAGTACACATTCTCCTCTTTCCACAAATCGGATGAGGCCTCGACCCCAGCCTGTCTGAGAGCCTCCCTCCAAACCTCAGCAGAGTACCGCTTGCACAACCCAGGGACTTGAGCCTTAAAGGCTGCCCCGGTTTCTGCCATCCCCGCAGCATAAGCCTCCTCCTCGGCTTCCTGCTTAGTGGCCAGGGCTTCCTCCCTGCCCTGGTCAGCCTCAAACTTGGCCCTCACAGCCTCGTCCCTCGCCCACTCGGCTGCCCTCTTGTCCGACTCGGCGGCAGCCACCTTCTTCGGCAGATCAGCAAGCAGCTCATTTGCAGTCTTCAGCTGCTTCTCCGCCTCAGCCAGACGCTTTGAGTAATCCTCGGCCTACTTCTGGAAGCCCACGAGGCCGGACAGGGCGGTATCCCGGGCACTGGTCATCGCACTCAGTTCCTCCCGGGCCTTGGCAAGATCAGCCTCAGAGTGTTTAAGGACCTGGGTGGCCTCCAAGCGTTTCTCACGCTCCACGTCCATTGCCTTCCCCTGGTCACGGGCCATGTCCTCTAATCTAAAAGTGGCCTGAACGGCCTGCAGACAAAACAAATACGTCATTAGCTGAGCCCAGAAAAAAGCGGAAGAGAAGCTACAAGCTCGAATAAGTCATAAATGACGAGAGACTTACCATTCCCAAGTACCGCTTGAGGCAGAGGAAGACCTCCCTGCTCCTCATAGTCGCCAGCTCCGCCATGTCAGCTGGGAGTAGCAGGCACCTTTCCACCGCGTCGGCCACGTACGTGCCCTCGCCCTCATTGAAATCCCTGAGGGAGGAGTCTTCCCTCAGCGGCCCCCCACGGAGCATTGGGGCAGGAAGCCAGGCCTGAGGCTCGGGCTGGCCCTCAACCTGCTTGTCCCGGCCTTGGGAGCCTATCTTCAGCTGTTTGGTTGGCCGCTGATTATCACCCTCCTCCCGCGGGGACCCGGACCTCTCCTCAACTGGCCTTTTGCCCTTATCCCTCTTCTGTTTAGGATCGGAGGGCTCGCGCCTGGGAGGCAAACTCGTCTTAGGCGGAGGAGGAGGAAGCTTTGACTGGGTAGAGGCCGACTTGTCCTGGGCAGAACGAGTTTTTGGAGGAGGAGGAAGCTCTGACTTTGATTTCCCCGGCTGGCCTTCAATCAGATCCGACAGGCTAGGTTGGGGCCTCTTCTTGTAACCCATTTCGTGCCGGGAAGAGAACTTGGACACTGAGAAGTCTGCTTCAGTCAGACGAGGGTCACCCAAGTCTCCTAGAGGGTCCTCGGACTGGCGAGCTTGTTCAAACACGTCAAATGCGTCCTCGGCGAGGCCAGAATCAGCAACTTCCACTTCCCTCTCTGGGCCTACTTCAGCGGGCTCCAAGAGTCTAGGGGAGGAGGAGGGGCCCGCAGGTATTACGCCTTCAGATGTGGAGGGCACCTCGGGGAACCGAAACCCGTCCTCGGTCACTGTTATTTTTCGAAGCCGAGGATCCTTTACTTTGATCACGTACTTCGGCGCCGCAAATGACTTGTGAGCCGGGTCGTATTTCAAGATCTCGTGGGCGGCCCTAACCTGATTGTCGGCCTCGTTCACGAAAACCTCTGCCCTCAGCGCCTTTTGCAGGTCTTCCCGGTTGATTAGGCTGAAATGGCGCGTGAAGGCGTGCGGATCTGCAAAAGGAAACACATTCATATCAGAAACCAGACGGTGCGAAATAAATGGACGAGGTAAAGAACGGAACTAGTCGAGGTCCCCATTTTCCCACTGCCCACCTGGGGTCCCCTCCGTCGTCGGGCAGTGAAGGCCATCATGCCACTCTCCAGACACGATGAGGAAGTCCTTGTTCAACCCCTTGCTGGACTCAGGGAGACACTGAATGAGCCAAACTCTATCATCCCTGGTCTTCAGATAGTAAGTCTCGCCCCTCAGGCACTGGAGGTTATAACACCAGTTGACGTCATGATGGGTCAACCTCAAGCCCATCTTCTCATTTAGGGCATCCACGCAGCCCAGAATCCTAAAGACATTGATGGCACACTGGGTAGGGGCTATCCGGAAGTGCATCAGATAGTCCCTCATCACCGGACCCATGGGTATCCTCATGCCACCTTCAACGAAGGCAGCGATGGGAACCACCACCTCACCCTCCTGTCTCCGAAAGCGCCACTCGCCCTCCGCGCAATACCTCAAGCCCACGTTGGCCGGTATCTTGTAATCGGCGATGAATTTCTCCATCGCCTCCTCAGTGAAAACATATTTCTTAAATATACCCATCACAACTGATGCCTAAGCAGGCTAAGAGAGAGCAAACGAAAGAAAAGGAAGAAGTGGAGAAAGAGAAAAGTCCAAGAGAGATAGTGACTTACAGAATTGTGTAGAAGCTCCTCGGACAGACTTTTTATGCTGGAGATGTAGACTCTTGAGTGCAAGTGAACAGAGAAACCGGCTTTTCAATCGGGTATTTATACCCCCAAATCAAGGAGCTGTGCGGGCTTTCCCACCCCTAACTGCTAGGCGAATCCCCACCGTTGGATTATCATCCTCCCGTTGAACGTGGGGAGCACGGAGCCGTCTGGATTTAATGAGGAGCACGTCGCACCCTTCGAGGCGTCAGTAACGCTTCTGGGGCAGGCGAAAAGATTCTAGTACCCACGGAGGACCAAACTCAATGGGTCGTGTGGCAGGCCCGAGGACATCAAAATCCTCCTCTCCGCCCGAGGATGCGGACAGCAAAATTTTGAGGGGCTATTGTGGGGCCAAAGAATCCCACGGCGCAGCCCATTTCATTCCTGGGCCGAAGGCCCGAGCCGAGGAGGTACCTATGTCCGAGGATGATCTCATCATCGGTCATCTCGGCATTAAATATACCTGACTCCTGTCCTGGTCGCATTAATAACGAAAGGACCCCGCACCAGCATCGTCTTGGTTGCCGTGACTCCCAAAAGGGACTGAGAAGGCGGCTGATGGGACAAGCACTTGAGCAACGTCCAGATCGTTCAACAAGTGTAGGGCTAGGATTGGTTGAGTAAAGGGTATATAATGTAAAGGAATCCCTAAGGAGAAGAAAGAGAAAGGAGGAAGAAAAAAGGAAAAAGGACGAAAAGTCTAAGAATAAAGGGGAAGAAAAGTCTCCTCGGCCGTGGACCGAGGAGCATCCCCCAGTTGTAAAATTGCTCTAAATCTTTCATTGAATAAAAGAGACCGGAGTTCACGCCTCGTGAACGCCGGCCGGCGCCTAGACCTTCGATCCCACTCTCTATAAATTCATTGCGGGGTTCGTTGGGCTTTTGACCCGTGTCCCTTGGCCTTGGGCAACCAAAAACCCAGACCCTACAACATTAAATGAAAGTTGCAAAATAGAATGTCTACAATCCCCTTCACACATAAATTATAATTGCAACAAAATTGGACAATTGAATTTTCAAGGTACGTACAATGAAACAAGCCTTTAAGAAAAGCCAGTAGCGTTTATTTAACAAATACACTTGTTCATAACCCCCCCTTCCCTCCTCAGCAAAGCAACAAATTGCACACATAAATATATTGGATTATCATCCAACCCAGAAAACTAAAATTACAATATGGAAGGGCAAAAATATTGTACACTTTCTCTCACATTGATAATAAATATCACCATAGATAAAATTAGTGAAATTCACTATTATTTGAAAGTTGGGAGTACATGCATTCAAAAAAAAAAAAAGGTTGGGAGTGCAACCTTATTATACTTACGGCCTAATTTGTATTTAAGTCTTTACTATTAGTACTACGCAGTAATGATCTCTCCCATTTCTTCTTCGTTCTCCCCTGTTAACTCCTCAAGTGATTTCCCTTTGGATTCAGGCACCAAGAAGGTAAACAATACCCCCGCTAAATTGACCCCTGCGAGAATAAGAAGTGTCTTTTTAATTCCAATACCGCGTGGGTATCCTTTATCGTCCTTTGTGGGATCTGGGTCTTCAGAAGCATATGAGAACCCCAATGAACCAGCAATTGCTCCAATCTTCCCAGTTGCAGCTGATATTCCATGACAAGTAGACCTTAGCCTTGCAGGGAAGATTTCTGCTGGCACAATAAATGTTGTGGTATTTGGTCCAAAGTTGGCAAAGAAAAAGGTGAATGCATATAGCACCACGAACCCAATACGATTTTTTGACAATGTCCAGTGTTCATAAGGAATAGCAATTCCAAACATGAAGACAGACATGAAGAAGAAACCCATTAACTGGATTGCAAACCGTCCTACATGGTCAATGAAGGCCACCGTAAACCAGTACCCGGGCACAGTACCGCACAGTGCTATTAGTGTTTGTGCCCTTGCAATCTTGTAAACCTCTTCAATAGCGCTCATTTCTTTCGCTTTAGGAAGCCAATTAACTGCCGTGAAGATATTCTTCTGGAAAAGGTTCTGACTATAGTAACCGACGTCCACCAAGAACCAACAAACAGCTGTTCCAAGCAAGTGAAAGCCATGGCGTTTTGCAAATTCCATTGAGAATAAGCCATAGGAATCCTGAGTTGTCTCTACCTCCATTTCGGGTTGGACCTCTACTTGTAATACCATAGACATGTCTGCCGCGGCTTGTTTTGCATTCCTGGCAACCAAGGCAGTATAACGAGCTGTCTCGGGCATTTTCATACGCCAGTAGTATGTAAGAGCGGCCGGAATGGCTCCTACCATCAAAATTATGCGCCAAACATAATCAGCTTGGGGTGGCAGAGATTTTATTGGATCTGTACTGAACTTTACACTTTTGTATTTGTCATTGAAGGCACCTGCGACAGTTAATCCAACAATCCCACCAAATAAGATTCCAATGCCTTGCATGGCAAAAACTGCTGCAATAAATGCCCCACGAGTCCTTTTGTTAGCATATTCAGACATAATTGTAGCCGAAAGAGGATAGTCTCCACCAATGCCAAAGCCAAGCCAGAACCTAAAGAAACAAAGTGTGGAAATGACACCAGCTGGTTCTTTTCCAAATGAGAGTCCCGATGCAATGGAGCAAAATACCATGAGAAGGAGTGTCACACCGTAAACTCTTTTGCGTCCCAATTTGTCACCAAGCCAACCGAAGAAGAGTTGGCCAGCAAAAGTACCACAAAGTGTAGCTGCCGTAACAGCGGAATTCACGCTGGGAGGCAATGTGCCTGGCGCACTGGGATTCGCCTCTGTGTAATATATACGGCCAAGCAACTTTGTAACAATGGAAATGCAAAAGATATCATATGCATCTGTGAAGAATCCCATTCCAGTTATTACAATTGCTGTGAAATGATACAATTGGACTTTCGCAGAATCGAGGGCTTTAAGCACTCCTATCTTCTCTGTAGCCATGGCTGGATCTTACAACTTCAAGTATCTTTCCACCTACAGTTGCAGAAAATTTTCAGGTAAAAAAAAAAAAAAAAGTTTCTCAAAATATATCCCTGAAAGTAATTAGGAAAAAAGTTCATTAATGAAGTCCTTACAATATTTTATACAGAAAAGATAAATCTATAGAAACAAAAGTTTCACAATTTTTTGTGATGATCTATCTATTGTAATTGGTGAATTATAAAAACGAAATTAATGGCAGAATTATGTGAAAGTAATGTTACTTCAATTATATATTATACTTAAAAAATGAGTTTTTGAGTAATTAATTGTTTCACTTTATGTATAGAAAAAATAAATTGTTATTAAGCTTGTGTATATCATATTATATAGGATTTTGTTAACGTGTTTTATATTATATAGAAAATGAGTTTTTGAGTAATTGTTTGATTTTGTAGTTTGTGTGTGTGTATATATATATATATATATATATATATATAAAATAAAGTGTTATTAAGTTCAATATATGATAATTATAAATGATTTTAATTCAATGATCTTAGAATATAGAGCAAAACTTTACTAAACTATAGCAAATTTTTGTTTTGAGTCACTGGAAGATTATTTTATATGATAATGGTCACACGCGCACGCACTCATACACACATATATAGTTTGAATTTCACATTTCCCTTCATTTTTCTTAATATATTGATTTCTTTGAAAGATTAAAAAAAAATGTATAAATGAAGAAGATTCATAGAACTAAGGGTCAAATGAATTTAAATACTTATTTTATGGGTATTTATGCCCCCTTCCTCTTTTTTTCTTTTTTCTTTTTTTTTTTTAAGAAGAAAAAGCTATTTATTCCATTAAAGAAAAGCTAAATCAACTTGAATTATAGCATGAAACTGTAGTGAAATATCCTCCATCCATACCACAAAACCTGTAACATAATTAGCATGTCTAACAAGATTATGAACTACAAAATTATCTTATCTATGAACATGTGAAAAACTAATATGATAAGTTAGACATTTTTTTTAGTATGATAGAATTTGAACTCATGTTGTCTACTCCATTATGGTATTGATCTTTATCATCATGGTAAATACTAATTAGTTTTGGTTATAACTAAGGAGAATAACCTTTATCAATTGAAGTAATTAGTGTACCTACATAGGCATATTTTAACTTAACTGGTAGAATATTCTTAACTTATCAAAGCACATCCTACAAAGATAAAATTAAATCATCCGTATCTCTTAATTCTAGTTGGAAAACTATTTTCGATTGTTACCATAGAGAAGTACTTTTATAACTTTTTTCAGACTTAAATTTTTTTTCTTTTTTTCCAGAGGGCTACAGGATTTTCCCCTTGTGTGTATCTAGTTCATGATTAGACTATTTTAAAATGACTTACTTTATGTATAACTCGTTTTCCAAAATTTTCAAAATTAAAATTCCATTTACATAAATTTTATTATTTTGATTAATATGTATTCACAAAATCTTCAAATTGTAATAATTTTAAAACTAAATTATGAATGGTTGTGCGCTTGAAACTAAAATTTAACCTAAATAACATCAAAATATAGAAGTTTTTTTTTTTTAATGTAATTATCTCCATAATTAACTCGGTGAAACAAAATTTTATGAAGAATAATTAATTATTAGATAAAAAAATTATCCTACTGAAAATACTGTTTATTACTCTTGAAAGGAAACAAGAATGTTAATTGGAAAACATTTAGCTACAAAATTCGTTGTAGCCTAAGGCTACAAAATTCGTTATTTTACTCAATATCATTAATATTATTATATATTTTGAAAATCTAACCATTGAATTACATGTTCTTTACGCTCTTAATACATATGTCAAATTTTGTGACAATTAAATATTATTTACTATATGATCTATAAAATTATATTTTATGCATAATTTTAGACTACAAAAACTTGTAATTTAAACAATTTGTTGATGACATAACCATTGATCTTTAATTTTCTAAAAATTTCGCAAGTAATGAGGATATAAAAAGAAAATTCAATTGTGAATTTGTCAAAATTCACCTCTAATAAAAAGATATGAGTAAGATTGTCGTCTTAGGCTACAACTAATTTTTTAGCTAAACTTTGTCCATGTTCTTTTTTTTAATTGATATTCTTCTTTATTTTCCTTTTTCCTCTTATCCTTATTTTACATTTATAAATTTTGAACTTTAAAAGTCATTGATAAAAGTATGAAGTATTTTTTTTTTCTTATTGAAAATTTTGAAATATAAAAAATATAATAGTTCATTAAATATGATATAAAAAGAAAATCCACTAAAAAAATCAAATTATAGGGCGAGATGACAAAAAGACACTGGGATATTATTTCAGTTGTGTGAACATTTATTTCAATCCAAACCACACGTCATGGTTTTGTTCAAGCAATTTTCCTTAGGGCATCAATCATCATACGTAATAAGTTAATGATTTGAAATTGAACTTTTTTAAAAGTGTTATTTGATTTGAAAATTTTGAAGGTTTGAGGTTTAATTTGAATTCATTCCTAAATTATAAATTTAAAATGCAAGATAAGTATACTATAATATTAAAGCAAATGAAAGGAAAAAAATGAAAGAAACAAAACAAACTATAATATTACTGGGACTATACTTATCATTATGCATAAAGATAAGTATCCCACAAAGTAACTTAAAAGGAAAAAAAAAAAAAAAAATCCATGAAGTACAATAATATTTCCCCCAAAAAATTAAGCACAATACTGTATAATATTATTAAAAAAAAAAAAGTATTAGAATGTCAAGAACATTACAACTCAGTGGCATGATATATTTTCCTTTATTCAGATTTCATAGAACTAATATTCAAATAACTGTTAATGAAATTATCCAAATTAAAAATAGTCTATAATTAAAAGAGAGCCTTACTGCAGACACCAAAAAATTCAGCTCATCAAAGTCTACCATAATACTAAAGCAGAAAAGGCAGTCGTTTCAAATAAATTATAGTTTGGAACTTCTGGGGATTCATGTGTAAGGTCTAGCAGGAAAATTTTCAAAAAAAAATGTGGAAGCCAGAGAAAGAAAGAGACTGACCTGCTTGTTGAGTTCCAAATGGAGCTTGAGATATTGAAGAAGAGTGTGGTGGTTAGCCATATGCTGGCATATATACCTTTTATATATCTTCTAAGGTCATTGCTTTCACTGGTTACAACCTTACGTATTGATAAGAAAGAGTTATTTAATTTGTTATTTTAATCTCGTTCTCAACTAACCCAATTCAACCTGAGACTAAAGTCAAACAAACATGATTTTTTTTTTTTTTTTTTTTTTAAATTTCTTTCAGATTTTAAAGTAAATTTTGTGTTCAAAGAAAATCTATTCTCTCTGGAGCAATATCAAACTGTGTAACTTCAAATAAAACGGAACTGCATTTGTAAATTGATATATTCCATAACGTCGAAACTCACACGATATGTCATGTTTGTTCCGAAGAGAAGGAACATCTAATTTATATTAAAAAAAATAAACGCAGCGTGAATAATTTGAGGTCCACTATGTGTTCTGTACACGAAATAAAAATAAATAAATAAACATCAAAAGAAATTCCTCGGATATGCTGGTATGGAATATATAATTTATTCAAATGCCAGTTTCATGGTCAAATATAAACTTGTCTATTGTGGATATTCCATGATTATTTCCATGAATAATGACCTGCTAAATGACGTATAATAAGCTAGGTAATAATCGTTTAAATAGCAACAGGAGAATCCAATGAGTATAATTCACTTGCTGCATCGTTGCTCCATGAATGGCTATTAAAAATTATAAAATTCAAAATTTCAATCTCATTTTTTCTGAAATATAATATATAGACGACCTTCAGATATTCATTATCAAAATGATTACTACTACTTGAGCAGCTATTAGATTTCGTTTAGATGAATTAAAGCGTGATTGACAACAGCTTTGTAAAGTTTTTTCATTAACTTAATAGGTATTCTACGTACAATTGCACAATTCTTCTAATATACTTCTCTACTTCATTTGCCTTGGAAAACCACATCAATAGTATTGGCCAATCGTAAAATATCTATTAAGTTAAAGGAAAATTTCCTTATCAAATAACGAAATAAAAATGATTTGGTTCAAAAAGATAGTGTCACACATAGATTATAATCAAAATGAAAATGGACAGCTGATTAAAATGAAAATTACAAATAGTGTTTATTAAACAAATACACTTGTTCATTTCCCCCAAACAAAGCAACAAATTGCACTCATAAATATTTAACTTTTTTTTTTTGGAACTTGAAAAATTTAACTTAAACATATTGGATTATAATCCAACTTAGAAAACTAAAATTACAATCTAGATGGACAATACTCCTTTCTCTCACATGAAATATTTTTGGAGCATAAAACATTAACTTAAACTCACAATTATTATGTGAAAGTTGAGAGTACAACATTATTATACTTCTAGAATAATTTTTAATTAAGTTTTTATTATTCTTATTGATTATTATTAGTATTACGCAGGAATGGTCTCTTCCCTATCTTCATCGATCTCCCCTGTCAACTCCTCAAGCGATTTCCCTTTGGATTCAGGCACCAAAAAGGTAAAAAAATACACCTGCTACATTGATCCCTGCGAGTATAATAAGTGTATTTTGCATTCCAATACCAGGTGGGTACCCTGCATCATCTAAAGTTTAGTTTTTGGTTTCAGAAGCATATGAGAACCCCAATGAACCAGCAATTGCTCCAATCTTCCCAGTTGCAGCTGATATTCCATGACAAGTAGACCTTAGCCTTGCGGGGAAGATTTCTGCTGGCACAATAAATGTTGTGGTATTTGGTCCAAAGTTGGAAAAGAAAAAGGTGAATGCATACAACACCACGAACCCAATCTTATTTTTCGTATTTGTCCAGTGAGTATAAGGAATAGCAAGTGCAAACATGAAGATAGACATGAAGGAGAACCCCATCAATTGGATTGCAAACCGTCCTATATGATCAATAAAGAGCACCGTAAACCAATACCCCGGCACAGTACCGCACAGTGCTATTAGCGTTTTTGCCTTTGAAATCTTGAAAACCTCTTCAATAGCGCTCATATTTTTTGATGGAGGAAGCCAACCAACTGAGGAGAAGACATTCTTCTGGAAAAGGTTTTGACTATAGTAACCAACGTCTACCAAGCACCAACACATAGCAGTTCCAACCAAGTGAAGCCCATGCCGTTTTGCAAATTCGCTCGAGAATAAGCCACAGGAATCCTGAGTTCCCATCTCTATCATGTCCTTTTCTGGTTCGAGCTCTACTTGTAGTACCTTAGACATGTCTGCTGCGGCCTGTTTTGCATTCCTGGCAACCAAGGCTGTATAACGAGCTGTCTCGGGCATTTTCATACGCCAGTAGTATGTAAGGGCGGCAGGGATGGCTCCAACCATCAAAATTATTCGCCAAACATAATCAGCTTGTTGTGGCACATAACTAAGTGGCTTACCAAGGTACGTGTCAGCGGGGTATGTTTTTTCGAAGATGCTTGCAACAACTATTCCAACAATCCCACCAAATAAAATTCCCATGCCTTGCATGGCAAAAACTGCAGCGATAAATCTCCCACGAGTCCTTTTGTTAGCGTATTCAGACATGATTGTAGCCGAAAGAGGATAATCTCCACCAATGCCAAAGCCAAGCCAAAACCTAAAGAAACAAAGTGTGGTAATGACACCAACTGCTGATTTTCCAAATGAGAGTCCAGACGCAATGGAGCAAAATACCATGAGAATGAGTGTCACACCATACACTCTTTTGCCTCCTGTAAGGTTGAATTTAATCAACCATCTAATTGGCTTTATTCCGTGACCAATTTGCTTGTAATTTAGCACTTAGTAACTCTGTATTTAGGTGAGAAAATTGTAAAGGTAGTGTGTGAGAAGATGTGAAGAAAAGCTCAAGAATGTGCAAGAAAAACAGAGTCTCGCGGCTAGGACTCGCGGGTGGATCGCGACTGGCAAGCCGCGAAAGGCAGGCATGTGAGAGGCACACTGGGAAGCTGAAGGGTCGCGCCAGCTATCACGCTACAGGACAAAAGTTCCAGGCTGTCCAGGCCGTTACGTCGCGACTGGAACTCGCGACTTGGACAAGCCGCGAGTAAACCCTGTTTGGCAAAAACTGACGTTTTGCATTCCCTTCTCACCCTACTATATATACACCCTTATACCCACAAAATTGAGAGAGCTTCTAGAGAGAATTTTGTGAGAGAAACCCTAGAGAAAAACAAGATTGCCTCATCCCCAATCTTTACCTTAGAGACTCCTCAAATTCCTCTACTCTCTTCCTCTCCATTATCATACCCTTGAGAGGCCTTTTACCAAATCCTTATCTCACCACACCCACGTTTGTGAGAAGGTTCATTTGGTGCTTAGGGAAGTAGTTTGGGAAGGAACCAATATACATTGGTTGATGCTATGGTCAAGTAGCGGAATCCGGAAAGCTAAAGAAGAAATAGGTTCGACGTAACCTCGTTGGAGTAAGAAGCTTGGAGGGCTTAGGTACTTGGGTAGATTAGGCTTGGAGGGTTTTCTATTGTTCATGTATCCCAACTATATTCTTTAGTGGATTTTATCACCGCTTGGAGGGCGGCGGAGAGGTTTTACGCCGAGGACTTCGGTTTCCTCTTCGATAACACATCGTGTGTTGTCCGTGTGTTTGCATCTTTCTTTTCTTTATCTTTGCCTTATATTTACGGCTGTGGATGTGTTTATATTTGGCTTAGATTGTTCTATCAATTCTGTTATAAGCTTATTATCATATTCCGCACATTAATTGTTTGATATAAAGCTTGAATTGGTATTTTTGTAATTTGGGGTCTAAACGTTCAAAGGTGGTTCATACCCTTTTTGAACTTTCACCTCCCAATTTGTCGCCAAGCCAACTGAAGAAGAGTTGGCCAGCAAAAGTACCACAAAGCGAAGTGGCAGTAACAGCGTCTGATACGTTGGGAGGCAATGTGCCTTGAGAGGATGATGATACTGGATTTGGGTAATATATACGGCCAAGCAACTTCGTGATTGTTAGAAATACTAAATGATTGTATTGTATTTCATGATGAAAGAATGTACATAGGTACCTTTATATAGGAGGCATATGTGTGCAGTACAAGTAAATATGTGTGCTATATAAGTAACCTAACTGGGCCTAAAGCCCACAATATATTATACATGTTAACAGCCCCCCTCAAACTCAAGGTGGATGTGAGACCAGCTTGAGGTTGTCAACCAAAGTACGAAGGCGTCCCTTAGGATGTTACTTGGTAAAGATATCTGCAAGTTGATCTTTAGAGGAGACTGAGATCAGCTTGAGAGCACCATGGACAAGATGAAAACGGATAAAATGACAATCGATCTCGATATGTTTAGTCCGTTCATGGAAGACATCATTGTGAGCAATATGAATAGCACTTTGGTTGTCACAATAAAAAGAAGTAGCAGAGGATGTAGATACACCTAAGTCTTTGAGAAGCCATCGTAGCCAAAGGAGCTCAGATGTGATATCAGCAAGGGCACGATATTCTGCTTCAGTACTAGAGCGGGCCACATGAGTTTGTTTCTTACTTCGCCAAGAAATTAGAGAAGAACCAAGAAGAAAGCAATAACCAGTGGTGGACCTGCGATCAGTGGGATCTCCTGCCCAATCAGCATCAGAAAATGCACGGAGAATAAGAGAAGACTAAGCAGAGTAGAAAAGACCATAGAAGAGAGTGCCCTTTAGGTATCGAAGAATGCGCAGAACTGCAGCATAGTAAGTCGATCGTGGTGCAGACAGATACTGGCTCACCTGGTAAACAACATAGGAAATGTCTGGACGAGTGACAGTGAGATAAACTAAGCTGCCAACCAAACGTGATGATGGAAACGCAGAAGATATCATAAGCATCTGTGAAGAATCCCATTCCGGTGATTACAATTGCTGTGAAATGATATAGTTGGGTCTTTGCAGAATCGAGTGCTTTAAGCACTCCCATATGCTCAGTAGCCATGGCTAGATCTTACAACTTTTAAGTAACTTTCCACCTACAATTGTAGAAAACTTTCTACCAAAAAAAAAAAAAAAAGGTCTCAAAATCTATCCATGAAAATAATAGGGAAAAAAGTTCAACAATAAAGTCCTTACAACTTTGTATGTAAAATAAAATAAAATTTCTATAACAAAATCCTTCACAATTTCTTTCCCACATTATGTAATTTGTTATGATCGTGAATAATAAAAATGAATTTTGTGGTAAACTCGTGTGAAAGTAATGTTACTCTAATTATAATTAATCGCCTTAATAAATTATGAAAAAGTTTGTGTCCATGATATTATATAAAAAATGAGCTTCTGCATTATAATAATATTCTCCCAAAAAAGAATAAACAATATGATAGTTCATGAAATTAGTTATAAAATATTAATTAATAGCATTGTAATTAAGTGGCATAATATATATATATATATATATATATATATTTATTTATTTATAGAACCAGATTCAAATAACTATTAAATTAGAGAAATGCCAATATTTTTCATAATATATCTTAAGTGGTAGGTTATTATTGACTGTTACTAATAAGCAAAAAAGTAATTACACTGGTGGCTAGATTTAAATTACAATCAGTAATAATTTACTATCTAGAATTTATTGTAAAATTATAGTGAAAAACGTTACGATGAATATTGCATTTCTTATTAAATTATTCAAATAAAAAATAGTCCTATAACAAAAAAAGAGAGCCTTGCTGCAGGCATCAAAAAAATTCAGCTCACTAAAGTCCACCATAAAAGAAAAGCCGAAAAGAGCAGTCATTTCCAATAAATTGGGAACGTCTGGGGATTCATGTGTAAAGTCTTAGCTTGGAAAATTTTAAAAAACAATGTGGAGGCCAAAGAGAGAGACACTGACCTAGCTACTTGTTGAGATTGCCGTGTGGCTGTGTGTGCCGAGAATGAAGAAGAGAGCGGCTATATAAATGCTTCTGTGGCTTGATACTACCCAAGATAAACATTTTTGTCTTGTTCGGTTGTGTTTTTACCGGTCACAACCTTGCTTCTTCGTAAGTAAGAGTTATCAATTTAATTATTTTAACCTCTCGTTTCATCCTCAGATTAAAGTTAAACAAACGTAGTTCTTTATTTCAGATTTTTAAACAAATATTTTGTCCACAAGCAATCTATTTTCTCTGGAGCAATATCAAACATGTATACTTCAGAAATAAAGAACTGCAATGGTAAGTTGATATATTGATATCCCATAGCATGGGAGGCTCCAACGTAATGTCAAATTTACTCAAAATACAAGTATTGTCTAAATTGTATATTATATAATAAAAATTGGACTTAAAAGTTGTGTTCCACCAAGTGACTGCACTAAATTACAGCAATTTTTTAGATAAAGATAATAGTTTATTTCTTTTTATGAACTTCTTTAAATAAAATAACAATAATTGTTTTAATAAAAACAAAAAATTTATAATTCTCTTCATAAGTTCATGTCAACTTCTTTGTTTTTTTGTTTATTTTTAGCCTATGTTTTGTTCTTTTACTTCTTCCTTGGTTTTCTTATTTTATTTTTATTTTTATTTTATTTTTTTGTGATAAAGAGACCAAAAAAATAGCTAATCTGTATTCATGTAAACTTCTTAATTTTTATGGTATTTGATTTTTACGTTTTTCATATCAACTAATAATTAATCCGATAAAAAAATAATGCAGAATGATACTTATCCTTTACTCAGTTTCTTCATTGTAATTCTGCTAAACATTGAATATAATTTCTATCTTTTCATTCAAATAATAATAATAATAAATGCCATAGATATTGCTCTACTTTCCACCATCTATTATAGTGAACTGCGACAATTTTGATTTTAAACATACTTCTTCTTGTTGTATTGATAGAAACGCCACTTTTATGTTCTTATGTCAAGTATCAATTCCTCCTAACTTCTCATTAATTCTCACCATATGCTGTGCGTCAAAGAGATGCAATGGATTTACCAATGTAAATGGTGATTGTGGCTATGTATTGAAGGTACAGATGAAGTTAGCCTTGGAACAGCACCAAATTTTTCGGTTTGTGCATGATTTGTTTTTATTTTTATCTTTCATATACTTAAAAAACACTGACTTTTCTTCTTTGTTTTTATTTTTATTTTTGTTTTGGTTTTGGTTTTGGTTTTGCTTAGTAGTTAAAATTAAAGGCAATTTCGTGATTGTGGCCATTGTACAATACTTTGTCAAATGTGCCGTATTAAATTTGGATACTTTATAATTTGTGAATTTGGTGCTTTTTACATAAATTAGTTTATAATCTTGATTCTCAAAAAAAAAAAAAAAAAAGGTGTATAATCTCGTGCATATGCACATATACAATTAAAAACAATCACAATTACATGGCTCAAATTATACAATTTTTTTAGAAGATGTTTAAATTATACATGGTATTAACTTACACCTTTTTTAAACCATACATTTCTAAAAATATGTAATGATTTCTCACTATATATATACACACACGCGCGCGCACACACACTCACACACACTAGTGTATAATTCATGCATATGCACAGTACAATTAAAAACAACACAATTACACATATATAAATTCAAATTATACCTTGTTTAAGTCATAGACATATACATGAGTTTTTTACTCTTTCTTTCTTCTTTATTTTATTTTATTTTATTTTTTGGATATACACATGAGTTTACTCTTTTTTATTGTTTATTTATATTAGACTCTTCATCTTTTGTACAATATTAACTCACCTAGAAATTAAAAATATATACATATATAGAAAGGACACGTGGCAAAAAATTATACTACAATTAGAATCCAATTTGAAATCTAATTGGATTTTTTCTTAACTTTACCTATTAATATATATATATATATATATATATGTCGTAGTAATTTTATGTCAATACAAATTTAATGATTATTATATAAACTAGTATGTAACCTTATACTTACGTACATAAATGATGATTTATAGTGGTGTTATTGATATTAGTTTAGGTTATTAATTATATAAGACATTAGTTCGATCAGGACATTTGGATGTGCTAAAATGATTTTCCCTTGCAACTTTAATGATATTGGTTATGCCAAATTTCTCATTACACTATTGTTATGTATATAATTTCAAAAATCATTATTGGACACTACATAGACAATATTAATTCACTATCATTGTCTGTGAAATTCTACTAAATACAACACAAAATAAAAAATTAAATTAGTGCAATAGTGTTAGGACATATGTGGATATTGTTAGAGACATATGTTATGTAAATTGACTAAATTTTTGACAAAACGCACTTTACTTGTAATTGGGTAGATCTAGGATGAGTTTAGTACTTCAAGGAATAAGAGTTCAAGGTTAATATTGAAGCCAAGAAAATCTATCCAAAAAATAAGTGAAGAAGTTTTGTTCATTAAAACTCGACAGATATCTGGACAGATTAATATCCATCGAGATTTAACGCTGATGCTCGACAGAAGCTGTATCTATCGAGAATTACGAAATTCAGATTTCCAGATTTGATTTCACGCATATTAAAGTATATTTGTGTAGGGTTTCTTTTCTCAGAACCCTAAACATATATAATGATTATTTTAAGGGCCGTCTCAAGTGATGCTAGGTAATGCAACTTGATGCAAAGTCATTGTGCATGCAAATTGTGACCGGAGACAGAATTTGCCCTAGTTCATCCTATTTCTTGTAGAAGCTGTTGTGTCTTTGCATCAAGGGTTTTGTAACCAAGAAACTTCTTGATCTTCATCGTTGGTTGAACTGAAAAACTTTGCAGCCAGCATTTTCCTCAAGTTGGTGTGTTAGTCACATGCTGGGATCCGTACATCGATTGGTTAGTCATGAACTGGGAGCCGTGCATTGAAAGGAGAGATTGTCACTACATTACAAGTCCAATTGGGTATTGGGATAAGGGTTCAACTGTAGGTTGATATTAGGTACTGAGATTCTTTTTACTTGTATCTGCTTGTTTTGATAATAGTGGATTCTCAGGAGTGGTGACCTTAAATTCACCCTGTGGGGTTTTGTCTCGGTAGTTTTCTTCATTTGTAAACAAATCACCTGTGTCAAATTTATTTTCCATTGCATTTAATCTAGTTGGTGATTTGTTTGTGCTACCACACTTATTGCATGTAATTGAATATAATTAATTCACTTGGTTAATTAATTGATTAATTTTACCAAAGGGGTCAATACATTCTTGACCTATCAAATAGTATCTTCTAAATTGAATGGGGATAAGTGTATGGGATTGTTTAGTTCAATTACAGTTTGTTCCGTTCAAAATCTTTACATACAAAATATCTAAATAAAAACAGTATAAAAAATATACTCATTACTTCCAAAAAAAAAAATAAATAAATAACAGTAAAAATCTAAACAATTTAATTTATATGAAAAGTTAACAAATGCAAAAGCTAATTTTGATTCTAATCAAATATTCTCTAAGCTCTGGTTTTAAATATAAATATATATATATATATATATATATTTATTACCTAGGTTTATTTATATTGGACTCCTCATTTTCTACACTGATTTAATTCACTTGGCACAAATTTTTTTGTAAAAAAAAATTAGATTAGATAGGACACATGGTGCAAAAATTATACTCTAATTGAAATCCAATTTTTACACTAAATTAACTCATTTGGCACAAAAATTTAAAAACATGGATTAGAAAATACACATGACGTAAAATTAAACTCTAATTGAATTCTAATTTAAAATCTAATTAGATTTTTTTCTCTATTTTTCCTATTAATATATATTGTAGGGTCTGGGTTTTTGGTTGCCCAAGCCCAAGGGACACGGGTCAAAAGCCCAATGAACCCCGCAATGAATTTATAGAGAGTGGGATCGAAGGTCTAGGCGCCGGCCGGCGTTCACAAGGCATGAACTCCGGTCTCTTTTATTCAATGAAAGATTTAGAGCAGTTTACAATTGGGGGATGCTCCTCGGCCTGTGGCCGAGGAGGCTTTTCTTTCCTTTTCTCTCCCTTATTCTTTTTCTTCCTAGACATTTCCTTCTTCCCTTCTTTTTTAGACTTTTCGTCCTCCGGACCCCCCTTCCTCTGAGGGATTCCTTTACATTATATACCCTTTACCCAACCAATCCTAGCCCTACACTTGTTGAACGATCTGGACGTTGCTCAGGTGCTTGTCCCATCAGCCGCCTTCTCAGTCTCTTTTGGGAGTCACGGCAACCAAGGCGATGCTGGTGCGGGGTCCTTTCCTCATTAATGCGACCAGGACAGAAGTCAGGTACATTTAATGCCGAGATGACCGATGATGAGGTCATCCTCAGACATAGGTGCCTCCTCGGCTCGGGCCTTCGGCCCAGGAATGAAGTGGGCTGGGCCGTGGGATTATTTGGCCCCACAATAGCCCCTCAAAATTTTGCTGTCCGCATCCTCGGGCGGAGAGGAGGATTTTGATGTCCTCGGGCCTGCCACACAACCCATTGAGTTTGGTCCTCCGTGGGTACTAGAGTCTTTTCGCCTGCCCCAGAAGCGTTACTGGCGCCTCGAAGGGTGCGACGTGCCCCTCATTAAATCCAGACGGCTCCGTGCTCCCCACGTTCAACGGGAGGATGATAATCCAACGGTGGGGATTCGCCTAGCAATTAGGGGTGGGAAAACCTGCACAGCTCCTTGATTTGGGGGTGTAAATATCCGTTTGAAAAGCCGGTTTCTCTGTTCACTTGCACTCAAGAGTCTACATCTCCAGCATAAAAAGTCTGTCCGAGGAGCTTCTACACATTTCTGTAAGTCACTCTATCTCTCTTGGAACTTTCTCTTTCTCCACTTCTTCCTTTTCTTTCATTTGCTCTCTCTTAGCCTGCTTAGGCATCAGTTGTGATGGGTATATTTAAGAAGTATGTCTTCACTGAGGAGGCGATGGAGAAATTCATCGCCGATTACAAGATACCGGCCAACGTGGGCTTGAGGTATTGTGCGGAGGGCGAGTGGCGCTTTCGGAGGCAGGAGGGTGAGGAGGTGATTCCCATCGCTGCCTTCGTTGAAGGTGGCATGAGGATACCCATGGGTCCGGTGATGAGGGACTATCTGATGCACTTCCAGATAGCCCCTACCCAGTGTGCCATCAATGTCTTTAGGATTCTAGGCTGCGTGGATGCCCTAAATGAGAAGATGGGCCTGAGGTTGACCCATTATGACGTCAACTGGTGTTATAACCTTCAGTGCCTGAAGGGCGAGACTTACTATCTGAAGACCAGGGATGATAGAGTCCGGCTCATTCAGTGTCTCCCTGAGTCCAGCAAGGGGTTGAACAAGGACTTCCTCATCGTGTCTGGAGAGTGGCATGATGGCCTTCACTACCCGACGACGGAGGGGACCACAGGTGGGCAGTGGGAAAATGGGGAGAAGGTCCTGGGACCTCGACCAGTTCCATTCTTTACCTCGTCCATTTCTTTTTGCACCGTCTGGTTTCTGATATGAATGTGTTTCCTCTTGCAGATCCGCACGCCTTCACGTGCCATTTCTGCCTAATCAACCGAGAAGACCTGCAAAAGGCGCTGAGGGCAGAGGTTTTCGTGAACGAGGCCGACAATCAGGTTAGGGCCGCCCACGAGATCTTGAAATACGACCCGGCTCACAAGTCATTTGCGGCGCCGAAGTACGTGATCAAAGCAAAGGATCCTCGGCTTCGAAAAATAACAGTGACCGAGGACGGGTTTCGGTTCCCCGAGGTGCCCTCCACATCAGAAGGCGTAATACCTGCGGGCCCCTCCTCCTCCCTTAAACACTCGGAGCCCGCTGAAGTAGGCCCAGAGAGGGAAGTGGAAGTCGCTGATTTTGGCCCCGCCAAGGACGAATTTGACGTGTTTGAACGAGCTCGCCAGTCCGAGGACCCTCCAGGAGACTTGGGTGACCCTCGTCTGACTGAAGCAGACCTCTCAGCGTCCAAGTCCTCTTCCCGGCACGAAATGGGTTACAAGAAGAGGCCCCAACCTAGCCTGTCGGACCTGATTGAAGGCCAGTCGGGGAAATCAATGCCAGAGCTTCCTCCTCCTCCTCCAAAACTCATTCTGCTCAGGGCAAGTCGGCCTCTACCCAGTCAAAGCTTCCTCCTCCTCCGCCCAAGACGAGTTTGCCTTCCAGGCGCGAGCCCTCTGATCCCAAGCCGAAGAGGGATAAGGGCAAAAGGCCAATTAAGGAGAGGTCCAGGTCCCTACGGGAGGAGGGTGATAATCGGCGGCCATCCAAACAGCTGAAGATAGGCTCCCAAGGCCAGGATAAGCAGGTTGAGGACCAGCCCGAGCCTCAGGCCTGGCTTCCTACCCCAATGCTCCGTGGGGGGCCGCTGAGGGAAGACTCCTCCCTCAGGGATTTCGATGAGGGCGAAGGCACGTACGTGGCCGACGCGGTGGAAAGGTGCCTGCTACTCCCAGCTGACATGGCGGAGCTGGCGACTATGAGGAGCAGGGAGGTCTTCCTCTGCCTCAAGCGGTACTTGGGAATGGTAAGTCTCTCGTCATTTATGACTTATTCGAGTTTGTAGCTTCTCTTTCGCTTTTTTCTAGGCTCAGCTGATGGCGTATTTGTTTTGTCTGCCAGGCCGTTCAGGCCACTTTTAGATTAGAGGACGTGGCTCGTGACCAGGGGAAAGCCATGGACGTGGAGCGTGAGAAACGCTTGGAGTCCACTCAGGTCCTTAAACACTCTGAGGCTGATCTGGCCAAGCCCGAGAGGAGCTGAGTGCGATGACCAGTGCCCGGGATACTGCCCTGTCCGGCCTTGCGGGCTTCTAGAAGCAGGCCGAGGATTACTCAAAGCGTCTGGCTGAGGCGGAGGAGCAGTTGAAGACTGCAAAGGAGCTGCTTTCTGATCTGCCGAAGAAGGTGGCTGCCGCCGAGTCGGACAAGAGGACAGCCGAGTGGGCGAGGGACGAGGCTGTGAGGGCCAAGTTTGAGGCTGACCAGGGCAGGGAGGAAGCCCTGGCCACTAAGCAGGAAGCCGAGGAGGAGGCTTACGCCACGGGGATGGCAGAGACCGGGGCAGCCTTTAAGGCTCAAGTCCCTGGGTTGTGCAGGCGGTACTCTGCTGAGGTTTGGAGGGAGACTCTCAGACAGGCTGGGGTCGAGGCCTCATCCGATTTGTGGAAAGAGAAGAATGTGTACTACCCTCCTGCCATCCGCGAGGCAACTCCAAGTGGCGCTGAGGCCGAGGAGGCTGCGGAGGAAACCGGCGCTGTTACGGGTGAGGACACATCAGTTGCTGAGCCCGTGGGTGAGCTCGTCCCAGGAAGTGACCCTCCCAAGGGGGCAGAATCAGGTGGGGGCCCCGTTGAGGAGGCGCCCCGGGAGGTTGTGAAGTCTACCTCTAAAGTTGAAGTTCCTGCTACTGAGGAGGCAGCCATTCCCGCCACGCCTTCGCAGGCTGTCCCTTCTGGCCAAAGCTCAGAAGGCCTTGAAGCTGCTATAGTCCAGCCCCCGGCTGAGGGAGGAGAATAAGTGAGCAGGGCAGGCCCTTCGACCCTGTTGTCCCTTCGGTCTTTTGCATTTTCTTCTTTTTTCTTTTTGTTTTGTGACTGTAATGTAATTCCTATTGTGTAGCCCTTTTTGGGCTTGATGAAATATGAGTTTTGTTCCTTTTCCTGTTTGTTGTGGTTGTTTGCTTACTTTTTCGCTATCTGTTTTTTCTTTACTTGTATGGTTTTAACTTCAATCGCATCTCGGCCAATCGCGGCATCAATCATTATAGTGAGGGCATGTATGCTTGGGTGGACCCATCGCTCCCTAAGGGCCAGGTAGAAAATTCTTTGGGTAGACATTCAGGATCCCCTTGAGGTAGTTGGCTTCCTCGCAGGCTTGAGCCCGAGGACCATGCAGTGCCTTTGGTTCTGTCTAACACTTAGAATCCCCTGAAGGAGTTAGTTTTCCCATAGGTCTGAGTCCTGGGATCATGCAGCGCTTTGGTTCTGTCTAACACCTGGAATCCTCTGAAGGAGTTAGTTTCCACATAGGCCTGAGTCCTGGGACCATGAAGTGCCTTGGTTCTGTCTAACTCTTAGGATCATCTGAGGTGGTTAGTTTCCCCGTGAGCCTGAGTCCGAGGACCATGCAGAGCCTTGGTTCTGTTTAACACTTAGGGTTATCTGAAGTAGTTAGTTTCCCCATAGGCCTGAGTCCGAGGACCATGCAGAGCCTTGGTTCTGTCTAACGCTTGGGCTTTTAGAGCGGTTAGTTTCCCCATAGGCCTGAGTCCGAGGACCATGCAGAGCCTTAGTTCTGTCTAACGCGTGGGCGTTTGGAGCGGTTAGTTTCCCCATAGGCCTGAGTCCGAGGACCATGCAGAGCCTTAGTTCTGTCTAACGCCTAGCCTTCTGGAGCGGTTAGTTTCCCCATAGGCCTGAGTCCGAGGACCATGCAGTGCCTTGGTTCTGTCTAACGCTTGGGCTTCTGGAGCGGTTAGTTTCCCCATAGGCCTGAGTCCGAGGACCATGTAGTGCCTTGGTTCTGTCTAACACTGGGGTGTCTGGAGCGGTTAGTTTCCCCATAGGCCTGAGTCCGATGACCATGCAGAGCCTTGGTTCTGTCTAACGCTTGGGCTTCTTGAGCGGTTAGTTTCCCCATAGGCCTGAGTCCGAGGACCATGCAGAGCCTTGGTTCTGTCTAACGCTTGGCATCTGGAGCGGTTAGTTTCCCCATAGGCCTGAGTCCGAGGACCATGCAGAGCCTTGGTTCTGTCTAACGCGTAGGCGTCTGGAGCGGTTAGTTTTCGCATAGGCCTGAGTCCGAGGACCATGCAGAGCCTTGGTTCTGTCTAACGCCTGGCCTTCTTGAGCGGTTAGTTTCCCCATAGGCCTGAGTCCGAGGACCATGCAGAGCCCTGGTTCTGTCTAACGCTTAGGCTTCTTGAGCGGTTAGTTTCCCCAAAGGCCTGAGTCCAAGGACCATGCAGAGCCTTGGTTCTGTCTAACGCTTAGCATCTGGAGCGGTTAGTTTCCCCATAGGCCTGAGTCCGAGGACCATGCAGAGCCTTGGTTCTGTCTAACGCCTGGCCTTCTGGAGCGGTTAGTTTCCCCATAGGCCTGAGTCCGAGGACCATGCAGTGCCTTAGTTCTATCTAACGCTTGGGCTTCTGGAGCGGTTAGTTCCCCCTTAGGCCTGAGTCCGAGGACCATGAAATGCCTTGGTTCTGTCTATCGCTGGGGTGTCTGGAGCGGTTAGTTTCCCCATAGGCCTGAGTCCGAGGACCATGCAGAGCCTTGGTTCTGTCTAACGCTTGGGCTTCTTGAGCGGTTAGTTTCCCCAGAGGCCTGAGTCCGAGGACCACGCAGAGCCTTGGTTCTGTCTAACGCTCGGCATCTGGAGCGGTTAGTTTCCCCATAGGCCTGAGTCCGAGGACCATGCAGAGCCTTGGTTCTGTCTAACGCGTGAGCGTCTGGAGCGGTTAGCTTCCCCATAGGCCTGAGTCTGAGGACCATGCAGAGCCTTGGTTCTGTCTAACGCCTGGCCTTCTGCAGCAGTTAGTTTCCCCATAGGCCTGAGTCCGAGGACCATACAG
Source organism: Quercus ilex subsp. ballota (assembly GCA_032727855.1). Classification (NCBI taxonomy): domain Eukaryota; kingdom Viridiplantae; phylum Streptophyta; class Magnoliopsida; order Fagales; family Fagaceae; genus Quercus; species Quercus ilex. Next base: position 18,453,324 of record CM064913.1, on the reverse strand, counting down.
AGCCTTGGTTCTGTCTAACGCTTGGGCTTCTGGAGCGGTTAGTTTCCCCATAGGCCAGAGTCCGAGGACCATGCAGAGCCTTGGTTCTATCTAACACGTGGGCGTCTGGAGTGGTTAGTTTCCCCATAGGCCTGAGTCCGAGGACCATACAGAGCCTTGGTTCTGTCTAACGCCTGGCCTTCTGGAGTGGTTAGTTTCCCCATAGGCCTAAGTCCGAGGACCATGCAGAGCCTTGGTTCTGTCTACCGCGTGGGCTTCTGGAGCGGTTAGTTTCCCCATAGGCCTAAGTCCGAGGACCATACAGAGCCTTAGTTCTGTCTAACGCGTGGGCGTCTGGAGCGGTTAGTTTCCCCATAGGCCTGAGTCCGAGGACCATGCAGAGCCTTGGTTCTGTCTAACGCCTGGCCTTCTGGAGCGGTTAGTTTCCCCATAGGCCTGAGTCCGAGGACCATGCAGTGCCTTGGTTCTATCTAACGATTGGGCTTCTGGAGCGGTTAGTTCCCCCATAGGCCTGAGTCCGAGGACCATGCAGTGCCTTGGTTCTGTCTAACGCTGGGGTGTCTGGAGCGGTTAGTTTCCCCATAGGCCTGAGTCCGAGGACCATGCAGAGCCTTGGTTCTGTCTAACGCTTGGGCTTCTGGAGCGGTTAGTTTCCCCATAGGCCTGAGTCCGAGGACCATGCAGAGCCTTGGTTCTGTCTAACGCTTGGCATCTGGAGCGGTTAGTTTCCCCATAGGCCTGAGTCCGAGGACCATGCAGAGCCTTGGTTCTGTATAACGCTTGGCATCTGGAGCGGTTAGTTTCCCCATAGGCCTGAGTCTGAGGACCATGCAGAGCCTTGGTTCTGTCTAACGCGTGGGCGTCTGGAGCGGTTAGTTTCCCCATAGGCCTGAGTCCGAGGACCATACAGAGCCTTGGTTCTGTCTAACGCCTGGCCTTCTCGAGCGGTTAGTTTCCCCATAGGCCTGAGTCCGAGGACCATGCAGAGCCTTGGTTCTGTCTAACGCTTGGGCTTCTGGGGCGGTTAGTTTCCCCATAGGCCTGAGTCCGAGGACCATGCACAGCCTTGGTTTTATCTAACGAGTGGGCGTCTGGAGCGGTTAGTTTCCCCATAGGCCTGAGTCCGAGGACCATACAGAGCCTTAGTTCTGTCTAACGCCTGGCCTTCTGGAGCAGTTAGTTTCCCCATAGGCCTGAGTCCGAGGACCATGCAGAGCCTTGGTTCTGTCTAACGCGTGGGCTTCTAGAGCGGTTAGTTTCTCCATAGGCCTGAGTCCGAGGACCATGCAGAGCCTTAGTTCTGTCTAACGCGTGGGTGTCTGGAGCGGTTAGTTTCCCCATAGGCCTGAGTCCGAGGACCATGCAGAGCCTTGGTTCTGTCTAACGCCTGGCCTTCTGGAGCGGTTAGTTTCCCCATAGGCCTGAGTCCGAGGACCATGCAGTGCCTTGGTTCTATCTAACGATTGGGCTTCTGGAGCGGTTAGTTTCCCCATAGGCCTGAGTCCAAGGACCATGCAGAGCCCTGGTTCTGTCTAACGCGTGGGCGTCTGGGGCGGTTAGTTTCCCCATAGGCCTGAGTCCGAGGACCATGCAGAGCCTTGGTTTTGTCTAACGTTTGGCATCTGGAGCGGTTAGTTTCCCCATAGGCCTGAGTCCGAGGACCATGCATAGCCTTGGTTCTGTCTAACGCTTGGCATCTGGAGCGGTTAGTTTCCCCATAGGCCTGAGTCCGAGGACCATGCAGAGCCTTGGTTCTGTCTAACGCTTGGCATCTGGAGTGGTTAGTTTCCCCATAGGCCTGAGTCTGAGGACCATACAGAGCCTTGGTTCTGTCTAACGCGTGAGCGTCTGGAGCGGTTAGTTTCCCCATAGGCCTGAGTCTGAGGACCATGCAGAACCTTGGTTCTGTCTAACGCCTGGCCTTCTGGAGCAGTTAGTTTCCCCATAGGCATGAGTCCGAGGACCATGCAGAGCCTTGGTTCTGTCTAATGCTTGGGCTTCTTAAGCGGTTAGTTTCCCCACAGGCCTGAGTCCGAGGACCATGCAGAGCCTTGGTTCTATCTAACGCGTGGGCGTCTGGAGTGGTTAGTTTCCCCATAGGCCTGAGTCCGAGGACCATACAGAGCCTTGGTTCTGTCTAACGCCTGGCCTTCTGGAGCGGTTAGTTTCCCCATAGGCCTGAGTCCGAGGACCATGCAGAGCCTTGGTTCTGTCTAACGCGTGGGCTTCTGGAGCGGTTAGTTTCCCCATAGGCCTGAGTCCAAGGACCATGCAGAGCCTTGGTTCTGTCTAACACGTGGGCGTCTGGAGCGGTTAGTTTCCCCATAGGCCTGAGTCCGAGGACCATGCAGAGCCTTGGTTTTGTCTAACGTTTGGCATCTGGAGCGGTTAGTTTCCCCATAGGCCTGAGTCCGAGGACCATGCATAGCCTTGGTTCTGTCTAACGCTTGGCATCTGTAGTGGTTAGTTTCCCCATAGGCCTGAGTCCGAGGACCATGCAGAGCCTTGGTTCTGTCTAACGCTTGGGCTTCTTGAGCGGTTAGTTTCCCTATAGGCCTGAGTCCGAGGACCATGCAGAGCCTTGGTTCTGTCTAACGCTTGGGCTTCTGGAGCGATTAGTTTCCCCATAGGCCTGAGTCCGAGGACCATGCAGAGCCTTGGTTCTGTCTAATGCTTGGCATCTGGAGCGGTTAGTTTCCCCATAGGCCTGAGTCCGAGGACCATGCACAGCCTTGGTTCTATCTAACGAGTGGGCGTCTGGAGCGGTTAGTTTCCCCATTGGCCTGAGTCCGAGGACCATACAGAGCCTTGGTTCTGTCTAACGCCTGGCCTTCTGGAGCAGTTAGTTTCCCCATAGTCCTGAGTCCGAGGACCATGCAGAGCCTTGGTTCTGTCTAACGCGTGGGCTTCTAGAGCGGTTAGTTTCTCCATAGGCCTGAGTCCGAGGACCATGCAGAGCCTTAGTTCTGTCTAACGCGTGGGTGTCTGGAGCGGTTAGTTTCCCCATAGGCCTGAGTCCGAGGACCATGCAGAGCCTTGGTTCTGTCTAACGCCTGGCCTTCTGGAGCGGTTAGTTTCCCCATAGGCCTGAGTCCGAGGACCATGCAGTGCCTAGGTTCTATCTAACGATTGGGCTTCTGGAGCGGTTAGTTTCCCCATAGGCCTGAGTCCAAGGACCATGCAGAGCCCTGGTTCTGTCTAACGCGTGGGCGTCTGGGCGGTTAGTTTCCCCATAGGCCTGAGTCCGAGGACCATGCAGAGCCTTGGTTTTGTCTAACGTTTGGCATCTGGAGCGGTTAGTTTCCCCATAGGCCTGAGTCCGAGGACCATGCATAGCCTTGGTTCTGTCTAACGCTTGGCATCTGGAGCGGTTAGTTTCCCCATAGGCCTGAGTCCGAGGACCATGCAGAGCCTTGGTTCTGTCTAACGCTTGGCATCTGGAGCGGTTAGTTTCCCCATAGGCCTGAGTCTGAGGACCATGCAGAGCCTTGGTTCTGTCTAACGCGTGAGCGTCTGGAGCGGTTAGTTTCCCCATAGGCCTGAGTCTGAGGACCATGCAGAACCTTGGTTCTATCTAATGCCTGGCCTTCTGGAGCAGTTAGTTTCCCCATAGGCATGAGTCTGAGGACCATGCAGAGCCTTGGTTCTGTCTAATGCTTGGGCTTCTTAAGCGGTTAGTTTCCCCACAGGCCTGAGTCCGAGGACCATGCAGAGCCTTGGTTCTATCTAACGCGTGGGCGTCTGGAGTGGTTAGTTTCCCCATAGGCCTGAGTCCGAGGACCATACAGAGCCTTGGTTCTGTCTAACGCCTGGCCTTCTGGAGCGGTTAGTTTCCCCATAGGCCTGAGTCCGAGGACCATGCAGAGCCTTGGTTCTGTCTAACGCGTGGGCTTCTGGAGCGGTTAGTTTCCCCATAGGCCTGAGTCCAAGGACCATGCAGAGCCTTGGTTCTGTCTAACACGTGGGCGTCTGGAGCGGTTAGTTTCCCCATAGGCCTGAGTCCGAGGACCATGCAGAGCCTTGGTTTTGTCTAACGTTTGGCATCTGGAGCGGTTAGTTTCCCCATAGGCCTGAGTCCGAGGACCATGCATAGCCTTGGTTCTGTCTAACGCTTGGCATCTGTAGTGGTTAGTTTCCCCATAGGCCTGAGTCCGAGGACCATGCAGAGCCTTGGTTCTGTCTAACGCTTGGGCTTCTTGAGCGGTTAGTTTCCCTATAGGCCTGAGTCCGAGGACCATGCAGAGCCTTGGTTCTGTCTAACGCTTGGGCTTCTGGAGCGATTAGTTTCCCCATAGGCCTGAGTCCGAGGACCATGCAGAGCCTTGGTTCTGTCTAATGCTTGGCATCTGGAGCGGTTAGTTTCCCCATAGGCCTGAGTCCGAGGACCATGCAGAGCCTTGGTTCTGTCTAACGCTTGGCATCTGGAGCGGTTAGTTTCCCCATAGGCCTGAGTCTGAGGACCATGCAGAGCCTTGGTTCTGCCTAACGCGTGGGCGTCTGGAGCGGTTAGTTTCCCCATAGGCCTGAGTCCGAGGACCATGCAGAGCCTTGGTTCTGTCTAACGCTTGGGCTTCTGGAGCGGTTAGTTTCCCCATAGGCCTGAGTCCGAGGACCATGCAGAGCCTTGGTTCTCTCTAACGCGTGGGCGTCTGGAGCGGTTAGTTTCCCCATAGGCCTGAGTCCGAGGACCATAGAGAGCCTTGGTTCTGACTAACGCCTGGCCTTCTGGAGCAGTTAGTTTCCCCATAGGCCTGAGTCCGAGGACCATGCAGAGCCTTGGTTCTGTCTAACGCGTGGGCTTCTTGAGCGGTTAGTTTCCCCATTGGCCTGAGTCCGAGGACCATGCAGAGCCTTGGTTTTGTCTAACATTTGGCATCTGGAGCGGTTAGTTTCCCCATAGGCCAGAGTCCGAGGACCATGCAGAGCCTTGGTTCTGTCTAACGTTTGGCATCTGGAGCGGTTAGTTTCCCCATAGGCCTGAGTCCGAGGACCATGCAGAGCCTTGGTTCTGTCTAACGCTTGGCATCTGGAGCGGTTAGTTTCCCCATAGGCCTGAGTCCGAGGACCATGCAGAGCCTTGGTTCTGTCTAACGCTTGGCATCTGGAGCGGTTAGTTTCCCCATAGGCCTGAGTCCGAGGACCATGCAGAGCATTGGTTCTGTCTAACGCGTGAGCGTCTGGAGCGGTTAGCTTCCCCATAGGCCTGAGTCTGAGGACCATGCAGAGCCTTGGTTCTGTCTAACGCCTGGCCTTCTTGAGCAGTTAGTTTCCCCATAGGCCTGAGTCCGAGGACCATGCAGAGCCTTGGTTCTGTCCAACGCTTGGCATCTGGAGTGGTTAGTTTCCCCATAGGCCTGAGTCCGAGGACCATACAGAGCCTTGGTTCTGTCTAACGCGTGGGCGTCTGGAGCGGTTAGTTTCCCCATAGGCCAGAGTCCGAAGACCATGCAGAGCCTTGGTTTTGTCTAACGTTTGGCATCTGGAGCGGTTAGTTTCCCCATAGGCCTGAGTCCGAGGACCATGCAGAGCCTTGGTTCTGTCTAACGCTTGGCATCTGTAGTGGTTAGTTTCCCCATAGGCCTGAGTCCGAGGACCATGCAGAGCCTTGGTTCTGTCTAACGCTTGGCATCTGGAGCGGTTAGTTTCCCCATAGGCCTGAGTCCGAGGACTATGCAGAGCATTGGTTCTGTCTAACGCGTGAGCGTCTGGAGCGGTTAGCTTCCCCATAGGCCTGAGTCTGAGGACCATGCAGAGCCTTGGTTCTGTCTAACGCCTGGCCTTCTGGAGCAGTTAGTTTCCCCATAGGCCTGAGTCCGAGGACCATGCAGAGCCTTGGTTCTGTCTAACGCTTGGGCTTCTGGAGCGGTTAGTTTCCCCATAGGCCTGAGTCCGAGGACCATGCAGAGCCTTGGTTCTCTCTAACGCGTGGGCGTCTGGAGTGGTTAGTTTCCCCATAGGCCTGAGTCCGAAGACCATACAGAACCTTGGTTCTGTCTCACGCCTGGCCTTCTGGAGCGGTTAGTTTCCCTATAGGCCTGAGTCCGAGGACCATGCAGAGCCTTGGTTCTGTCTAACGCGTGGGCTTCTGGAGCGGTTAGTTTCCCCATAGGCCTAAGTCCGAGGACCATACAGAGCCTTAGTTCTGTCTAACGCGTGGGCGTCTGGAGCGGTTAGTTTCCCCATAGGCCTGAGTCCGAGGACCATGCAGAGCCTTGGTTCTGTCTCACGCCTGGCCTTCTGGAGCGGTTAGTTTCCCCATAGGCCTGAGTCCGAGGACCATGCAGTGCCTTGGTTCTCTCTAACGATTGGGCTTCTGGAGCGGTTAGTTCCCCCATAGGCCTGAGTCCGAGGGCCATGCAGTGCCTTGGTTCTGTCTAACGCTGGGGTGTCTGGAGCGGTTAGTTTCCCCATAGGCCTGAATCCGAGGACCATACAGAGCCTTGGTTCTGTCTAACACTTGGGCTTCTGGAGCGGTTAGTTTCCCCATAGGCCTGAGTACGAGGACCATGCAGAGCCTTGGTTCTGTCTAACGCTTGGCATCTGGAGCGGTTAGTTTCCCCATAGGCCTGAGTCCGAGGACCATGCAGAGCCTTGGTTCTGTCTAACGCTTGGCATCTGGAGCGGTTAGTTTCCCCATAGGCCTGAGTCTGAGGACCGTGCAGAGCCTTGGTTCTGTCTAACGCATGGGCGTCTGGAGCGGTTAGTTTCCCCATAGGCCTGAGTCCGAGGACCATACAGAGCCTTGGTTCTGTCTAACGCCTGGCCTTCTGGAGCGGTTAGTTTCCCCATAGGCCTGAGTCCGAGGACCATGCAGAGCCTTGGTTCTGTCTAACGCTTGGGCTTCTGGAGCGGTTAGTTTCCCCATAGGCCTGAGTCCGAGGACCATGCACAGCCTTGGTTCTATCTAACGAGTGGGCGTCTGGAGCGGTTAGTTTCCCCATTGGCCTGAGTCCGAGGACCATACAGAGCCTTGGTTCTGTCTAACGGTTGGCCTTCTGGAGCAGTTAGTTTCCCCATAGGCCTGAGTCCGAGGACCATGCAGAGCCTTGGTTCTGTCTAACGCGTGGGCTTCTAGAGCGGTTAGTTTCCCCATAGGCCTGAGTCCGAGGACCATGCAGAGCCTTAGTTCTGTCTACCGCGTGGGCGTCTGGAGCGGTTAGTTTCCCCATAGGCCTGAGTCCGAGGACTATGCAGAGCCTTGGTTCTGTCTAACGCCTGGCCTTCTGGAGCGGTTAGTTTCCCCATAGGCCTGAGTCCGAGGACCATGCAGTGCCTTGGTTCTATCTAACGCTTGGGCTTCTGGAGCGGTTAGTTCCCCCATAGGCCTGAGTCCGAGGACCATGCAGTGCCTTGGTTCTGTCTAACGCTGGGGTGTCTGGAGCGGTTAGTTTCCCCATAGTCCTGAGTCCGAGGACCATGTAGAGCCTTGGTTCTGTCTAACGCTTGGGCTTCTTGAGCGGTTAGTTTCCCCATAGGCCTGAGTCCAAGGACCATGAAGAGCCTTGGTTCTGTCTAACGCTTGGCATCTGGAGCGGTTTGTTTCCCCATAGGCCTGAGTCCGAGGACCATGCAGAGCCTTGGTTCTGTCTAACGCTTGGCATCTGGAGCGGTTAGTTTCCCCATAGGCCTGAGTCCGAGGACCATACAGAGCCTTGGTTCTGTCTAACGCTTGGCATCTGAAGTGGTTAGTTTCCCCATAGGCCTGAGTCCGAGGACCATGCAGAGCCTTGGTTCTGTCTAACGCGTGGGCGTCTGGAGCGGTTAGTTTCCCCATAGGCCTGAGTCTGAGGACTATGCAGAGCCTTGGTTCTGTCTAACGCCTGGCCTTCTGGAGCGGTTAGTTTCCCCATTGGCCTGAGTCCGAGGACCATGCAGAGCCTTGGTTCTGTCTAACGCTTGGGCTTCTGGAGCGGTTAGTTTCCCCATAGGCCTGAGTCCGAGGACCATGCAGTGCCTTGGTTCTGTCTAACGCTGGGGTGTCTGGAGCGGTTAGTTTCCCCATAGTCCTGAGTCCGAGGACCATGTAGAGCCTTGGTTCTGTCTAACGCTTGGGCTTCTTGAGCGGTTAGTTTCCCCATAGGCCTGAGTCCAAGGACCATGAAGAGCCTTGGTTCTGTCTAACGCTTGGCATCTGGAGCGGTTAGTTTCCCCATAGGCCTGAGTCCGAGGACCATGCAGAGCCTTGGTTCTGTCTAACGCTTGGCATCTGGAGCGGTTAGTTTCCCCATAGGCCTGAGTCCGAGGACCATACAGAGCCTTGGTTCTGTCTAACGCTTGGCATCTGAAGTGGTTAGTTTCCCCATAGGCCTGAGTCCGAGGACCATGCAGAGCCTTGGTTCTGTCTAACGCGTGGGCGTCTGGAGCGGTTAGTTTCCCCATAGGCCTGAGTCTGAGGACTATGCAGAGCCTTGGTTCTGTCTAACGCCTGGCCTTCTGGAGCGGTTAGTTTCCCCATTGGCCTGAGTCCGAGGACCATGCAGAGCCTTGGTTCTGTCTAACGCTTGGGCTTCTGGAGCGGTTAGTTTCCCCATAGGCCTGAGTCCGAGGACCATGCAGTGCCTTGGTTCTGTCTAACGCCTGGCCTTCTGGAGCGGTTAGTTTTCCCATAGGCCTGAGTCCGAGGACCATGCAGAGCCTTGGTTCTGTCTAACGCTTGGGCTTCTGGATCGGTTAATTTCCCCATAGGCCTGAGTCCGAGGACCATGTAGAGCCTTGGTTCTGTCTAACGCTGGGGCGTCTGGAGCGGTTAGTTTCCCCATAGGCCTGAGTCCGAGGACCATGCAGAGCCTTGGTTTTGTCTAACGCGTGGCATCTGGAGCAGTTAGTTTCCCCATAGGCCTGAGTCCGAGGACCATGCAGTGCCTTGGTTCTGTCTAACGCTTGGGCGCCAGGTCGCTTGACTGGGGACGATTCCTCTTTCGGACGGATCATGATCTTACACGTGGCATTGATCTCGCCTCCAACTCGAGCCCTCAACTTCCTCGTTTGCGAAGCGTCCCTTGGCCATTCGTGTTCCGCGCCTGACGCTTCGGTGCGCGAGACGCGCCTTCATTAATGGCCTCGTAAATCCACATAAGCTCAACGATTTGCGTCTCCCTTGGAATCTGGCCGCTTCATTACTATCCAACGCTTCGGTAACTATCTTTTCGAAATCTGCGTGAATTAATTCTCTTCATCCTCTATATAAGGCCTCCTGGGGGGATGGTTTCTCCCCATTCCAAGAACTTCTCAACCCAACCAGAAAGAAGATACCCCTTCAACTCCTCATGCCCCTTTAACAACCCCGTCGGAATTGTGAACGGAGTTAGGCGATATGGGGCGGCTTTGGACGGGTATGAGAACATCCGTGCCAAGAGCCGTTGTGGCCGTAGCCCCCACTGGGCTTCCGGTGCGGCAGAGTCTAGGCGTAACCCCGATGGCGCCATGCACGGTGGCCCGGAGGGATGTCGTTGAAGTACCTAACGTCCCTCCTCAGAGCGCATCCCTGACGGAGGAGACATGCGAACTCACATTATGGGCAGTGCCCGAGTGTTGCCGTCACCAACGGCCAACGCTCGCGTGGGCTGGAGAGAATCAAGGGAACATCATGGGGGAGGGCCTCCCGGAGCCCCTGCATCTGCTCCTCACTTTGTTCAAGCCCCCAGCCCCCTTCCGCCCCCTTATTGTCAAGTTCTCCCATGCTCTTGATGCCAATAAGGGTACGGGTTGACACTTCCCTCTAGCTAGTTTTAGGACGGGTCCGCCTGGGCCTCTGATTGTAGGACTAGCTGGTAGGAACAATTGTAAAACAAGCCTGCCTGAGCCTCTGATTGTAATCTGTAACCTTTTTTCTTTATATGAAATAATATTCAAGCTTCTTTTTTTTTTTTTTTTTGAATCTTCTATCTTTGAGCTTTTATCTTTCTGCGATGTTTGTTTGATTGTTCTTCTTTTTTCTTGCATCACCACCAATCTTCCATAGCACATCTATTTAGAACAGTTGCCTGTTGCGCCGGCGGCGCACTAATCCTTCCCACAGACGGCGCCAATTGTAGGGTCTGGGTTTTTGGTTGCCCAAGCCCAAGGGACATGGGTCAAAAGCCCAACGAACCCCGCAATGAATTTATAGAGAGTGGGATCGAAGGTCTAGGCGCCGGCCGGCGTTCACGAGGCGTGAACTCCGGTCTCTTTTATTCAATGAAAGACTTAGAGCAGTTTACAATTGGGGGATGCTCCTCGGCCACAAGCCGAGGAGGCTTTTCTTTCCTTTTCTCTCCCTTATTCTTTTTCTTCCTAGACATTTCCTTCTTCCCTTCTTTTTTAGACTTTTCGTCCTCCGGACCCCCCTTCCTCTGAGGATTCCTTTACATTATATACCCTTTACCCAACCAATCCTAACCCTACACTTGTTGAACGATCTGGACGTTGCTCAGGTGCTTGTCCCATCAGCCGCCTTCTCAGTCTCTTTTGGGAGTCACGGCAACCAAGGCGATGCTGGTGCGGGGTCCTTTCCTCATTAATGCGACCAGGACAGGAGTCAGGTACATTTAATGCCGAGATGACCGATGATGAGGTCATCCTCGGACATAGGTGCCTCCTCGGCTCGGGCCTTCGGCCCAGGAATGAAGTGGGCTGGGCCGTGGGATTATTTGGCCCCACATATATATATATATATATATGCTATGCTTTTTTATATAAATCTAAATCTAAAGTTGAGAGAAAATTCAATTAGATTCTAAAATTGAAGTCTAATTTTGTGCATGTGTCAAATCAATTTCTTAATTTGGTGCGTATTTATCCCTCATTGCAACAATTGAGGATTTTATATTAAATTTATCACCACTTTCAATAAGAATTATTTATTTTTAAATATAAGAATATAATAGCATATTTAATTTAATTTTTTTTTAATTATAAAACAACTAGACAACTCCTTTTTTTTTTCTTTTAAAAAAGAACCTTCTCATCAAAAAGATGGAGTATTATTTTGAATCTGAATTGAGTAAGATAATTCAAGAATAAAATATATTTAAAAATATAATAAAAAACTTAAAAATATAATTATAATTAATATAACTAATAATTTAGGGGAAAAATTTTTAAAATTGAAATAAAAAATTGTTAGCCTCTAAAATTTGAACTCTTATGTTTTTATTTTTCAATGCCCCACCAAGAATAAAAATATAATGATCAAAACTATTGTTTATAAAACTGTCTGTAAAACATAACATAAAGACCAAAGTCATAAAGTAGACATAATAATAGAAAACCAAATAATAATACAACAAAGACCAACTATGGTAGTCCAAAAACCCAAAAAAAAAAAAAAAAAACAAACAAACAAACAAACAAACAAACAAAATAAAACTTAGATAAAGTTCAATTAGAATTTGAAATTAGAATCTAATTTTGTGCAATGTGCCTAATTTTTTGTGTAAACCACACCATAATTATCCACTTAAGTTCATGTCATATGTCCACTTAAGTTTTTTAATCTTTTTGCCAAATGAGTTAATGAATGCAAAATACTAAGAATCTAATATTAATGAACTATAAAATTAAAAAATTAAAAAAAAAAAAAACCAATTACATATACTCAATAAAGATCACCACACATTCTATTTTATTAAAAATTCGAAAAAAATGATCATAAGTAGTATTAAATTTTGGTAAGAATTTTAATATGTGACTAATTACGTTTAATTTTAAAAAATAATAATTTGACTAATTATTTATATTTTTATGATTAAAATTGTGTTTAATTTTAAATGTATCTATATGTATGCATGTGTTACATGCTATTTTTTTTAATAATTTAACTAATTATTTATATTTTATAATAAAATTTGTGTTTAATTTTAATAATTTGCATGTGTTACATGTTAGTACTAATAAACTGCTAACTAGAGTCAGATCTACGTGATATCAAACCAGATATACTGAAGGTACAGTAGACAAGTAATTTGATGCCAAGTGTCCCTATATTTTAAATAGGTTTCAGTTTTTTCTAAGTGTCATTTCATTTCATTTATAAAATACTTTCAATCTATTTAAAACTATTTTAAGCCCAACTAAAATTACTTAATCTAAAAAAACATCCGGCTCATTCTATTTAGGTCCCATTTGAAATTACATCCAATCTATTTAAAACTTAGTTTTTTTTTTTTTTTTTAACAAAAACAAATTATTAGTACAAATATAAATTTCAGTGAAAAAACATATTACGTTCTAGAAGTTTTTATTTTTGAGAAGAAACCTAGAAATTCCATCCAAGAAAAAAAAAAAAAAAAGAGTCCAATTGACTTGTACAACAATTGAAAGGTGTGGTGGGACATTTTCCATCTACACAAAAAAACCTATGATGAGCAAAGCATGTCTAGCAAGGTTATAAACTACATGAAATAAATTTATTGCAACACAATAACAAAACTTAAGTTAAGAAGTAAAATAATATATATTATTTTCTAAAATAAAATACACAAGTTTAAACAATTTGCATTTTCTACTAAAGAATATGGGAAAATTACACTTTATCCAGCTGTGGTTTGTTCAAAAAATACTTTACCCACCTTTGATTTAAAAAATGACGCTTTGCCTACCTGTGGTCTAATCTGTTAACCAAACGTATACCTACCTATGTCCTGCCGTTACTCTAACATTATTCCACTCAAAAAAACAATAGCAATTGAATCAAAACACTTTCCTGAGGAAAAAAAAAACTTCCTTTTACCCGTACACCCCTGTTCGAGATTGTGATCCACTCCATCAAGATCAACCCATGAAACTCTCAGCATCAAAAGAATAAGGCAGTCCTATCAAAACCCATGTGAAGGATATTGAAGATTTTCTCTCTTGATTTAAACAACAGGTACGATTTTGATAGTTAGGGTTCTTGATTTCTTTTTCAAAAATTGCTGGTACATTTTTTGCATCTGGGTAGTTTTCGTTTACTGTGGATTGTGTATATTTGTTGTAGTAATCGATTTTGGTTTGAATGCTGCAAAAAAGTGTTTGGGAAAGTTTAAATCTTGTTAAGTGTCAATAGTAGTCACTCTCGTGCGGTACTTTTTACATCTAATGTGCAAAACAGAAACTTCAGGATGCTACAAAGTGCTTTGTTATGCTACAAAGTGCTTTCTTATAATAAAAAAAGACATTGGTCCATTTCCGTGTGGTTGCCTCCCAAATACAAAACAAAGATTTTTTTTTTTTTTTTTTTTAATATGCATATTCCGTTAGGAACCTGTAGAAAATTTCAATTGATAAAATTTATATATTGTTTAATGAGCTAAAAGTTGCTAGTGGTTTGGTCCTTTGTTGTGTTGTGTTCTGTGTGGACCCTA